>JAJKFI010033924.1:0-19514 GCA_029204185.1 Lerista edwardsae | reverse complement strand
TGGGCCTCCATGAGGACCAAAAAACTTGTGGTCTTTTTCTTAATAGAGTAGCACAGTGGAATTCAAATTTTTTATACCAGGGCCCACTTTTTAGAATGGCACATGGGTCGAGACCCACTAGAAATGATGTCATTAACCTGGAAGTGATGTTGTGGCAGGAAGTGACATCATCAAGCAGGAAGTGCTGTCATTATAATAAAATGACACTCCTGGATGCAAACTGGCACCCTTGGACTGCAGCAATTGCACAACCATGAAACATCCCTGACAGAAAGCAGGTTTAGGACAAAATAAGGTGTAAAAGCGCTGACCTAAAAACAAAATTTTAAAAAACTCTCACTTGAAAATTCAAACTATTAACCTACTATTAACCCTAATCGTTATTAACCAAACTATTAACTCACAAAAGGAATATAACAAAATTAAGGCCTGCACTTTCCAAGATGGCTGCTCCCAGCTTTCCGCGACCCACCTGACATCAGGCGGCGACTGACCAAGTGGGTCCCAAACCGCAGTTTGAATAACACTGCAGTAGCACACTACAAGCTGAAATGGGGCAAAACTGTGGCAGGAGATGGGGCTCTTTAGCACTTTGGGATGGCATATGACCCACCCCCCCAGCTGTATTTTATTATTTTATGATATTTTACCGTCTATGTAGTCTTCACATGTGTTTTTATATTGTAAACTGCCCTGGGGTATAAATGTTCTAAAATAAAATGAAATAAATATTGTCCTTATTTGGAAGACCGTTCCATTGGACAGTGTTTCTGTCTCATAAGGATTGGAAGTTGCCCTCTTCCCCCAGTTTTGCCCTGTTTCCCACAAAACACCACCCAAGCAGAGGGCCATGTTACTCATTCATCAGAATATAAGTCTAGCGAGTTTAATAGTTTGGGGGCCCTTTGCAGTCTGGGCACTTAACACAGATCCGAAGTGGTTTGAAAAAATTGACTGGCCCCAATTCTGCACTCATTAATTTTCAGGTTTGGTGAATTATCAATTTCCTAATTTCCTACTACACATCTCCACACACTTCCTGTTTTGATACATCCTTTCTAAATTTAGATTGCAAGTTCCTCAAGGCAGGAATCAATCTCTCTTGTTTACATCTTGCTGTAGACCAGTGATTCTCAAACTTTTTAGACCAGGACCCACTTTTTACAATGTCACTTGTGTCAGTGGCCCACCAGAAGTGATGTCATTAACCTGGAAGTGATGTAATAGAAGTGACATCATCAAGCAGGAAGTGTAGTCATTGTGACATAATAAAATGACACTCCTGAAATGCAGACTAGTATTTTTAGACTGCAGCAGTTGCACAACCATGAAACATCCCTGATAGAAAGCAAGATGAGGACAAAATAGGATGGAAAAGCACTGAAATAAAAACAAAATTTAAAAAAACCCTCACTTGAAAAATCAAACTGTTAACACTCCCAAAAGGAATATAACACAAGTCAGGTCTGCAGCTTCCAAGATGGCTGCTCCCAGCTTTCCACAACCCACCTGATGACCCACCAAGTGAGTCCTGACCCACAGTTTGAGAAACACTGCTGTAAACCGTACATTGATGGCCCTATAAAACTAATAATCACAATGGCAAGACACTGCTTTGCAACTTGTGCTTTGAACGCAGTGAGTTTTTTTGCTCCAACAACCAAAGTCAATTAATGTTCTTTAATGCTCAGAGGTCGTCCAAGTGTGAATAATCCCTAAAACTCCTGACGGCTGCTCCGCTTGGCACTGGTCGGGCCTTTGGCAACTTGTCTGGTTTGGGTCACCGCATTTTAAGGGAAATTGGGCAAGTTGGAGGGGGAACGCAAGCAGAGAACCAAAAAAAAAAATTGAAGAAAAGCTGAAGGAAATGACCAGCTTGTGCTTCAAAACATTTAAGAATGGATGTAAACACAGCTTTCCAATATGTACTAAGCCAGTGGTACCAAACTAGTGAGTTGTGCCACTGCTGGGGCTAGGAGGGTGTGTGTGTTTTTTACTTACCACAACCCAGTGCCAGCCTCTGGCATGCAATCCGCTTCCGATTTTGCAATTGCCCTGGGAAACTCACCAGTGCCCTTGAGAGGGGAGTGCAGGGGGGGGCTACATCATATCTGGGTCCAGGGTCGAAAGCGGGGACTCAGAAAATGCTTGCATATATTGTGGGAAGGCAAGCATTCACATTTTGTGTAAGCCTGCGTCATTTTATACAAGTTGTGTATCCCTGATCATAACTGCTTGGGACAGGAAGGTGTCTGGATTTCAGATTTGGCAGGATTTCAGAACCATTGCATAAAAGTGATGAGAAATGCTTCCTCTTGCTCCTTTCACTGTCACCCATTTGGGTGTCTGCTGGCCTCTGATATTTTTCAACAATGTCTGTACAGGTACACACCACAGGTACTTGCACTGCACATGGGAATGAGCCAAGACCTTCTAGTGTTCACATTACAGAACATTTTTTCAAGTTTTGGCCAAAAGTGTCTGATTTCGGAATAGCCTGAATTTTGGATGTCCGGATACGCGGTAATTACCTGTATACAAAATTCGTAGGAATTTTGATCCAGTGGAGAAGGGAAGGCCAGCTGGGTTTCTTATGGGAGAAAACACACTCCAAACTGTGTAAGTCTTAGGGCCCAATCCTGAGGCCCTTTTCACTGGCAGTACAAGTGTATCGCTGGCTAAAAGTGTTGCGAACATGCCATAAAGCACGTCCACGACACTACACCACTTGTGCTGGGGTGGAGTTGAATTAGTGTCTGGCTCCAGTGTGGGCAGTCAGAACAGCTGGCACTACAGCAGTGCCGGCTGGCCGCTGGTTAGCCTGTTTGGGGCGGGGGAGGTGGGGCGGGAGAGGAACTGGGCAAGGGGAGGGGAAGGGCAAGCCCATGAGGGGGTGGGAACCGGCAGCGGCTACCACCACCGGATCCAATGCCCTGCCCAACATGGGGTTGCTCGATTCACTGCCAGCAAAACAGCCAGCATTGACTCGAGAAGCCCTACTGCAGGAGATGGGCTTTCCCTGGGGGAAGGGAATGAATGCTCCCTTCTTCTGAAGAGCCACTGGTGGCTGCCTGACCATTTGTCTACTGCTGTGCCGCAGGCAGGCAGCTCAAGATTGGGCTACCCAAGGGGAAAGCCAACATCTTTCATTGTACCTAGAAACCTCATTGGCACCCAGTGAAGCTTGGGTGAGCTCCCTGGTTTGATTTTTGGCAGCAGCAGGGCTCAGTAAGGCCGGGAAAGGCTCCAAGCCCAAAAAACCCAAGACACTGCCATCTGTGCAGAAAAGACTGAGCAAGGTGACATGCGGCACAAGGCCACTTCCTGTGTCCTTGTGCCTACTCGCCCCACTCCGCTGAATGGGGCTTGCAGGGTTTGGGCCTGTTTCAAAAGGCCGACCCACCTTGTCTGTGCGCACCGAGGACCGCAGTGCGGGTGCCGTGTGGCTTTCGGGTCTCTCGCAAACCTGCTCAAGCTCCTTCAGCAAAACCAGCCGCACCCAGGTTGCCAAGGTCCCTGTGCTCAGGCCAGAGCAGGAGACCCCGGCCCCTGCGGGAAAGTGAGTCGACTCGCGGGTGGGGTTGGGAGCCAAGGCGGAAGGAGCGGAAAATCGGCTGTGGATGGCTGAGCCCAGCTGGGGTCGCAGTTGGACTCTTGGATGCTGTGAGTGCATTGTAAGCTGGGAGGTTGGGAGTTGGCCTGTCAGGCTGCTTGAACTTAATTGAAAACACATGCCTGTGTGTGTCCCCTCCTCCTCCTCCTCCTCCTCTCCCCCCCCCCCCCGGCCCTCACGGCTGAGAAATTTTTGTCTGCTTCTTTGCGGCTCAGAATCTGCGGAACCTCACATTCCAGCAAACACCATGCTGGAGAAAATTGCAGGCCTTCCAAGCATCTACCTCCTGCTCCTCTTCCCTTCCTCGGTCAGCTCCTGCCCCAGCCGCTGTTTGTGCTTTAGGACCACTGTGAGATGCATGCATCTGAGGCTGGAAACCATTCCTGAAGTCCCACCTCAGACAAACGTACTGTAAGTAGCATTTTCATTTGGCGCGGTTTCGGATTTTGCATTAACTTGAACGTGCACTGAGAGAGGCAATGCAGCCAATTGCCTAGCAAGCCAGCCTTGGAATCTAGAAGGCTGGGAGCCAAGTCCCAGCTCTGCTACCGACTGACTGCGCATCCCTTGGGAAGTTGCACAGGATTGTGCCTTACTGTTGGGTGAGTCGTTGTGACAGCAGAGTCGTGTTCTAATTTGAACTATATTGCCATATCAGTAAGTGCCATATCAATAAGATTATCTATGGCAGAGGTTCTCCATCTGTGGATCGGGACCCACCAGAGGGTCGCGAGCCAATTTCAGGTGGGTCACGCAGCACCTAGGGCAGCCATATTGAAAATATGGAAAAATGGGGTGCTAGAAAGGGGGAGGGCTGTGTGGTTGTTCTGCTTGTGCCAAGGCTGTAAATAGGCTTGTTTTCTCCCCCTTTCTAATTGTTATTGGAAAATAGCTGAGAAATAACCCAACTGATTGCTGCCTTCTCAGGAAAGCAGCAGGCTCTGCTGTCACTGTGACGGCACTTCCTGCCATGACATCACTTCTGGTGGGTCCTGGACAGAGTGTCATTCTAAAAAGTGGGTCCCGGTGCTAAAAAGTTTGAGAACCACTGATCCAAGGTAGTCTAATTTTATAAAGTATTTTATTGAATGTTTTGTATTTTATGCCACTTGGAGCATCTTGCAGGCATCCTTAAATAATGGAAATAAATATTGTCAATACAGTATTGTGCACGTATGTAATGCTAGAACAGAAAGAAAGATCTCTGTCCCCAAAGAGCTTACAGTCTATGTCACAGGACAAGAACTTACGGGAAAGGGAATGTCAAAGGTAATAGAGATGTTTGTTTCCAGTGCCTAAGATAGGATCACAGCCTAAATCTTACTGAACACAATGGGCTTATTTCTGAATTTAAAAAAAAACAAAAAACCACTATTTTTAAACACCTCTAGCAGTAAGGAATTAATTTCACACATGCAGATTTCAAAACAGGTTATCAAATTTGTAGTAATAGTCTTCCGTGCATAATGTGCCTCTCTATAAGACCAGGCACAGCTTGTTTGTTTGGTAGGGCTGTTTCCTTTAAGGCATATGTGTACCTGCCGCAGGTGGGGATAAAAAAATGGGAGCCTCAGCAGGTGACCCCATCTAAAGACCTTGGGTGAAGTGGCAGCATGAAATGGTTCTGTCTCACCTTGTGCATTTTGAACAAAGAAAAATCCTAAACATTTTCAAAAGGAAATAGAACGTTACAATTCATGGTTGTGATTTTACTTGGCTTCTGGTCATCTGAACAGAGCGTGAGGATGCTTGGCGGAGGTTGCCCATAGTTTGTATGTTGCTGGGCTGCTGCTGAGTGAAATGATATCTAGGAAATCCTTTCGCTCCAGTTAATAATGGAAAATTCTGTGAGGGGAGAGGGTGGATTCTCCGGAAAATGCACATTTTCGCACTTTTAAAAGCAAGATCATGGCCTTTCTGAAATTCCACTTTCCCGGTTTTCCAGTTTCTTTCTTCTTTGCAACCTCAACCTATATTGCGGGGGTGGGGTGGGGGTGAGGTGGGGAAGCAGAGGAAACAGACCTCCTTGAAAAAACACAAGGGGATTAGCAAGACACACCTGCCCTGATCTGCAGAATTCTGACACCTCTTCTGTGCTGGGTGTGAATTCCTTCAGTGTGTGGAGGAGGTGGAAAGAGGCATACGCAAAGGGCTCATGTCTGTTTTCAGTGGAGAAAAGGAGAAAGAAAGGAAGTCACCTTAACATTCTGCGAGTGCAATCCTAACCTGGAGTTAGGCTGGCACAGTTAGGCCAGCAACATTTGGCCAGCACAAGGGACACAGTAAAGGATGTTTGGACCACTCTCGGAGTCAGAGAGGCCAGCACACAGATGTGCGCCATCCCCCCTGACTCCAAGAGTGGTCCAAACGCACTTAATGGTGGCCCTTGTGCCAGCCAAATTCGGCTGGCCTAACCGTGCCAGGTTAGGATTGTGCCCTGGAGCTGGAATGGAGAGTCATAAAGGCAGAGAATGAAAGCAGAGAGAGGGGAAAAGTAAACTTCTGGTGCAGACCAATATCCAGCAGCAGAAGAAAAAAACCCCACACTTGTTTTCAGTTAGATGAACAAAGGTCCATAGTATCGTAGCGAGGAAGCCAAGGGAACCAGCCCCTTCCATGGCGTCTGGCGTCTGGCCTTGTCAAGCCGTTGCTGAAACATTAGCTGTAAAATGCACGTTTGCCTCTACTTGTGTGTGCGTGTGTGTGTGTGTGTGTGTGTGTGTGTGTTCTACAGCATCAGTTCTCAGGATTTTGGAAGCACCCTGTAGAGTTCACGCTAAGTAGCACAGTGGGTGGCTTAGCTGCAGGGGAACGGCACAGCAAGTACCGCAGGCACCACAATGTGCTGTGTAAGCAGCCCCTCCCACCCGCCATTGGAGCCAATCTGGGCAGCTGCTGCAACTGCATTGCCATCACTGCCCAGAATGGTTCCAATGGTGAGTGGGAGGGTCTGCATACACGCCATGTTGCAGCACCTGCGGGACTCACCGCCTCACCCCTTGTAGCTCTGAGCGCAGCTTGTTCTCCCAGGCGGCTCGTTGTTCCCAGGTGCAAGAGTGTGCGGTGGGTCAAACAAAAATGGGTCAGGATGGAAATCAGTGTTAGGTAACAAATTGTACACAACAACCAATTGTGCAGGTGCTATAGCCATTAGACTGGAAGGTAGGTAGTGGTGTATGTGTGTGTGTGTGTGTGTGTGTGTGTGTGTGTGTGTGTGTGTGTGTGTAGGCACGATCAGCGGTGGCATTCAGCCGGTACGCTGGGCGGGAGGAACGGGGGAGTGGCAGCTCGCCCGTAGCTTACCGCTCCATTTCGCTGTCTTCCCCACCCCCGCTGCCGCTCACTCGTTCCTCCCGCCCAGCGTACCGGCTGAATGCCGCCGCTGGGCACGATCCTAACCAACGTTCCAGCACTAACATAGCTGAGTTTGGCTGGTACAAGAGCATTTCCGGACATTTCTGGGTGGATGGGAGGGAGTTTCCAGGCAGAGGGTGAGCAGGCCAGAAGGTGGGCTGGCCCAGGGAAGGGGGTGGAGCTGGGAGGTGGCCATTTACTCCTGCTAACTGGGCAAGAGGCACTTTTCCAAGGGGTGCTCCTCTTATATTTAGCAGGGGGAGAGTAATTGTCCCTCTTCGCCCCTGCGCAGTGTCTTGTCTAGTGGCTGTTGCTGGGGGTGTTCCGCATTATTTTTAGATTGTGAGCCCCTTTGGGACAGGGAACCATTTAACTTTATTATTACTATTTGCCTGTAAATTGCTTTGTGGACTTTGTGTTCAAAAGCGATATATACCGTATTTCCCCAAGTATAAGACGCATCTTTTTCCCAAAAAACTTGGGTGCATCTTATTCAAAGGGTGTGCCGGGAAGCGCTGCGTTCTCCGTGCTCCCGCTTGCCTTAAGAGCCGCCGGCCCCAAAAATGTATTTTTCAAATTTCTGGCCCCAAAATTAAGGTGCATCTTATACTTTGGTGCGCCTTATACTTGGGGAAATACGGTAAGTACCTATTGATTGATGGATGGATTAGGCTGCATGCAAGCTCCCATCCCCAGGCCGCACAGCAGGCACACAGGAGGCACAGATCCAAGGAGCCCATTGGGGCAGCTCGCGCCTACAAAAATGTGCCCTTGGAGGCTCCTGCCTGCTCCCATTGTACGCTGGATATGGCACAGAGCCACCGGCCTGCCCGTTCCATCGCAAGCTCGGATTGTGCCCATAAAGGAGCCTGCTGCTCCACGTTTTTGTGAAAGAGCAGGCTTAGAGCAAATCCCGCAGTCACGTTTCCATTGTTCCCGTCTCTCCGATCCGTTTTTGTTCTTGGTCCTCCCACTCCTGCCTCCTGCCTCCAGCTAGAAACAGCCGAGGTCCTGGCTTCCAGATCTGACTGTATCCAGAGATCCATTTATCCTTAATAAAGAAACCTCCTCACTTTATCCTAAGTACATAACGGGGAGAAGGAAGCGAATGTGCAGATAAGTCAGCTATGGAAGGATGTGATGGATGAAGGCAGTTGCGTTTCGGCTGCAGCCAACAGCCCAGCTGTGATCTGGTGGGACCGGGCCAGTGGCCCAGAGGCAGGAGCAGCTGCAAACAGTTTGTGCAGCAACTTTCAACTCAAATAGGACGTTAGTTGTTCGTTCCACAGCGTCACATTTATTTTCAGATGTATGGATATGTGGGGAAAAATGAGCAGCAGCTTGCAGATCCTGCATTTTTGGGAAGCAGTTCATGTCCATGTGCATCACCTGCAAAAGTACCTTAAGACCCAATTATATGCATCCTTCCACCATGCATGTAAGTTAGGAAAGATGTGAAGCAGTCACTGCACACAGGAGCCAGATGCGCATAAAAACTGATTTCTGCAACCTTTCCTTCCCTTTTCCGGAGGCACTGCCCAGGAGATTTGTTGTTGTTCGGTCGCTAAGTCGTGTCCGACTCTTCACGACCCTATGGACCACAGCACACCAGGCCTCCCTGTCCTCCACTAGCTTCCTGAGTTCACCCAATTTCATGTTCATTGCTTCGGTGACACTGTCTAACCATCTCATCCTCTGCCGCCCCCTTCTCCTTTGGCCTTCCACCTTTCCCAGCATGAAGCTCTTTTCTAAAGAGTCCTCTCTTCTCATGAGGTGGCCAAAGTCTTTGAGCTTCAGCTTCAGGATTTGTCCCTCCAGGGAGCAATCAGGCTTGACTTCCTGGAGGACTGACCGATTGGATCTCCTTGCAGTCCAGGGGACTCGCAAGAGTCTTCTCAGCCCAAGAGATTAGCATCCCCCCCCCATGAAATTAGCGTCCTAACAGTTGTCTCTTGGCCCTTTCACTCTAGCAATGCTTCCCAATCTGTGGGTCACGACCGACCATTGGAAAGCAAAACTGGGCCACCTTAAGGAGAGAGGCCCAGTTTTGGGTGTCCTGACAGAGCCTCAGCTATCGCAGCAGCATGGGCACCCAGTGCCCTTTTAATGTACATGGAGGGTGAGGGGGCCTTCAGGGGGGGTTGGGGAGGCCCACAGCCCCTTCCGCTGGTCTCCCTGAAATAAAAAGAGCCCCATTTTGAGTGCAAACACCTGCTCCTGGCTTGTGCAGGAAACCCAGAAGCACACGTTTGTGCTCTGTGGGGCTCCCCGACCCCCCTGAAGGCCCCCCCAACCCACCAGGTACGTTAAAGGGGCACTTGATGCCCAGGGTGCTGCAATCCCTGCAGTGCCATCGGGACACCTTCCCCAGCACCAGTCCCTGCCCCCACAAATACTTACAGCGATCCCAACGTCCGAGGGAATCGCTGCTCTGCAGCAATGTGTCTCAAACTGTGGGTCATGACCTGATGTCAGGTGGGTCACAGAAAGCTGAGAGCCGCCATCTTGGAAGCTGCAGACCTGACTCTTGCTATGTTCCTTTTGTGAGAATGCACAGTTTGAATTTGCAAGTGAGGTTTTTTGGGTTTTTTAAAAATGTTTTTAGTTCAGTGCTTTTCCATAATATTTTGTCCTAAACTTGCTTTCTGTCAGGGGAACATTTCATGGCTGTGCAGTGGCTGCAATCCAAGAATGCCAGTTTGCATTCAAGGAGTGTCATTTGACTACATCACAATGATGGCACTTCCTGCTTGATGATATCATTTCCGGCGGGTCCTGACACAAGTGTCTCTGTAAAAAGTGGGTCCTGGTGGTAGGAAGTTTGAGAAACTCTGCTCTATTATTTTTATTCCATGAACTCTTTGTATATCTAAGGTGGCAGCAGCCCTATCCACCCATACGTGGGAACAGTGTTCTACAGGAGTCACGAAGCCTCAGTTGTGGGGTAATGACATCTTACTAGGGCACCACCAGGGAAAGGAAGAGGTATCTGGTTACCGCTTCAGGTACCAGGAAATTGTATCTCAGACCTGCTCAGGTTCTTAGCAATTGTGCTGAAGTAGCTTTCACTAGTGCCTAGTTTCATGATTATGTTTCCTGCTCTATCTAATAAGAATATTTGGTTACAGTGAACAGTGCTGGGAGTGGAGAGGCAGGGTGGGGAAGAGAAGATCCTGGGAGAGAGCGGGATTGACAGTGGGGTCCAGTCTTATACTTCGTGTGTGTGTGGGGGGGGGGGGTTCATGGCATCAAAAAGGTTGAGGACCACTGTGTGGGAGTAAGCCTCATTGACTTGATAAATGGAATATGCATATGAGTAGGCATGGATGGGCTTTGGCTCGCCCCCACCTGCAGGCAGCGCGCATAGGATTGGGGTCGTAGTTGAGCACCCTCCACAAGATCACATGCCGCTCAGTGCTCTTTTCCGCTGGATATCTTTTTTTATCTGGCTCTCTTTCCGCAAAGTACGGAACAGGTTTCACTTTGAAATAATCCACTCACACTTGTGGAAGGGTTGAAATTTGGCACGTAGAAATAATCCAAGCCTTTTCTTTGGCTCTAGCAAACATTTTATTTCAATTAAAAACAAGTTCCCTTCCTGCTGCGTGCCCGAAGCATTAAACAACCCAGACAGAAAGGCAAGGCAAGGCAAGGCAAGGCAAGGACAGCAGGCCTGGGGGAGCCGAGGCAGGCAGCGCATTGCTTAGAGCAGTGCTCTTCAAATGGTGGGTCGTAACCCACCATAGGGCGCAAAAGAGGGGCCATTTGCCCTTAAGGGGAGTGGCCCCAGGAAGCATTGCCTGGCAGCGCCACAGCGATTGCAGCACCATGGGCATTGAAGGGGGGCCCTGGGGGGGGGGGCGGGGGGGCCCAGAAGGGTTGGAGAGGCCTGCCACCACCTCCACGGGTCTTCCCAATGCTGAAAATAGCTCTGTTGTAAAGTCAGAGCTGGAGACGTGGTGGCGCAGCGGGTTAAACCGCTGCTGCTGGGCTTTCCGGCCGGAAGGTTGGGAGTTCAAGACTGCGCGACGGAGTGAGCTCCGGTGGCTTGTCCCAGCTCCTGCCAACCTAGCAGTTCGAAAGCACCTAAATGCAAGTAGATGAATAGGGACCACTTCGGTGGGAAGGGAATGGCGTTCCGTGTGCTACGGCGTAGAGTCATGCCAGCCACATGACCACGGAAGCTTGACCTCAGACAAAACGCCGGCTCTACAGGCTTTGAAACGGAGATGAGCACCGCCCCCTACAGTCAGTCACGACTAGACCATTCAGTCGTGGGGAAACCTTTACCTTTAAAGTCAGAGCTAACTTCCTGTTTGACACCCAGGAATGTGTGAAAGTGATAAAAGAGCCTAATATGTCCGAGCAGGCGCAAAGCTAATTTCTTTGTAAGCTGAGCAAATCCAGAACAGCGAATGGTTGTGCGACATCATTTAGCAGGTCTTTCAGCTGAGTACATTTGAGAGCTGCCGCTCGTCCCCTTTCGAAACTAACTTGGGAGCTGGTGGGAAGTGGTGGCACACGGGGTGACCCAACGCCCACTTTTTCCAAGACATGTCCTACATTTCAACCTCCTGTCCTGGGTAAATTTCAAAGTGTCCTGCATTTCAAGACAGACGGGTGTGTGTGTGTGTGTGTGTGCCAGCATCAAGGGGGACTGCCAGCATCACTTGCTTTCACGTTTGTCCTTTGTTTGTTCATTGGGTTGCATTAAAGGCAGGAAAGACACCCCAAAATCAATAGCCTTTATTTTGTTACGCTCTACATTTTTCTTGAATGTCCCACATTTTGGGGTGCTGTGTCCTCCTTTGGGGTTATGGCATCTGGTCACCCTGGTCACACACAAGTGACAAAGCTCTTACCCTCCTGCTTACAAGTCACACACACATCACCTATGGGAAGGCAGGGGGTTTGAAGCCCTGGATAAATGTGGAAGCTTATTTGTATTTGGCGTGACGGTGATGCATTGCGCACAGGTCAGTGCGCTTTCTCTGTGCTTTCTGCCACTTTTAATACGGCAACCTTCACCATGCAGCTCTGCAACTAGGATGGGGACTTTGTCGTCATGATGCGTCTTCTGCCGCACTGGGTGCAAAACATTCATGAGCACCCTGGTGGGATACCCTAGCCTCTGTGGTAGACAGTGGTGCCGTGACTGGCCTCTGCATTTCTCTGTTGTTAAGGAGATCTCAGCATTCACATCCTCCAGGGTGAACCTTGCAAAAGGGAGCACCTAGAGTTGTTTGCCTTTGTTTATGTGAACAGAGATGTTCTCCAAGAAGTATTCTGCCAAAGTGTCCGGATCCCAGTGACGTGGAGTGGGGAGTGAGGCAGAATTGCCCTCCTGCAGTACTTTGAAAAGTGCCTCCACTGCTACTGCAGTGGGTGTGATCCTGCAAACACTTACAACCCATGGGCTTCAGCTGCTCAGCGTCCATGGATTGTAAGTGTTGGCGTGATCACAGCAGTGGCAGCACTTTTCAAAAAAAAAAAAAATTCCAGTAGAGAGTTCTACCTCACCTGCAACACCTGCACCACACATAGCTGCTGGATCCACCATCCTTGGCCCTGATGCACCACTCCTCTCCCCCCACTATCTGAGAACCCAGCTGCGCATGAACTAAGTAAGATCTCCTTTTCTTTCCAGGGATTTGCGCTTCAACCACATCAGAGACATCCAGCCTGGAGCCTTCAGGAACTTGAAGAGCCTCAACACACTGTAAGTGGTCCAGATCCCTTGAAGGTTTATGCTCTGTTTGGGGCACATTTTGATCCTGCCTTTCCTATTCAACTCAGGGTGACGTGCAGGAGGGTGCTCTCCCCTTTCCTGTTTTAGCCACACAACAACCCTATGTGTGATTGACTGTGTGTAAGGTGTGTGAATCACCACTATAATGATGGTGATTATGATGACTGTTTCACAGTGGAGTGGGGCATTGTATTGGAAAAGGCAGGAGATACTCTGTGGAGACAGGGAATGGTATCAGCAGTGGCCCCTTGTCCCAGATTAGCCAGGAAGTACCGGTTAATCCCAGAGCTTCTGCAAGCCTCAAGAGCACATCTGCAGCCTAGGTAGGCTGATGTGGGCTCTGGCTAGGAAGGGAGATTGGCACAGGTGGAAAAGGGTGTGGCTGATGAGCTAGAGCCTGCCCAGCATCAGACACCGATTGGCCTGCCTCAGTATAAAGTTGGAGGCAGGAGGTGCAGGAGGTTAGCACTGGGTAGGTGCTGGATGGATGGATTGTTAAAGGACTGGATAAAGGAAGGGTGATTGGCACCAGGCAGGTGTCGGTAGGAAGGAAAGTGGCTGTGGATTGACTGACTGATGGATTGCTGGATGGACTGACTGGATACTTGGTTATTGGTGAGCGGGTTCCTATGGTGTCTTGGTTGGAGAATTGTTGTATGGCTGCCACGCCCCTGGAGCCACCAAGTGGAGGAGGCAGGTGTGGCTGCCTATTGTTTGCTGGTGGGGTTTTGTGGTGCCAAGTTAGACTTAGGGTATCTGGAGCTAAGCTGGTGATGAGGAGGAGCCTCTGGAGGAGGCTGGCCAGCCGTGAATCCAAGCAAGGCTGCTGGAAGAGAGGAGGCCCAGTGAGTGAAGGAATCCCCTCCCTCTTGCCTATCTCTGAGGCTGCTTAAAGGGGAAACCAGTCAGCCTAGTGTGGGCATTGGGGCCCTTGGGGAGGCCCAGCAGGGAGTTTCTGGCAGAACCGGTGTAGAACCTGGACCTCCCCTGTCGTAATCTTACACTCTAACCCAGAGACTTAACTGGAAGCCTTGCACCCAGGGCAGTGACATCATGCCATCACATGACATTATTATGTCACTTCCTGGTTATCCCTGGAGGAGGAGACACTGATGGCTTTGGGCCCCTGTTCCTTCTCCTGTGGCGGCTCCCCCTTTGGACACCCCAGAAGTGACTGCCTTGCACATTGTGCCCCCCTTTTTATGTAGCACCTGGGGCAGGTACCCCTCAGGCTCCACCCTAGTTACGCCTCTGCTCTAACCACCACTACACCATGCTGGCTTTCAAAATAGATTGGGGAAAGGGAGAAATGGCCTAGGCTTGTGCTGCAGGCTATTTGGTCCTTGTTTGTCAGAAGGACCCCAGCCGGGAATGATTTTGGCTGGTGCGCAGAGACTATGTTAATGAATCGTCGGCTGGACCATTTCTCCAGCCAGCTTTATTCTTGGCTCCTCTTGTGTAAGCAGTGTCACCTGCTTCATTGTTTTTGGACTGATCTGAACTTGTGTTGGATCCCAGATTTTCCCAGCCCTTATGTCTGACTTCAGAGCTCACTGGCTCCTATCAACACTCAGCATTTCAAGGTCCTTTCAGGATACAGCGTGATTGTAGGTGTTCCCTTACCGCTTTGTTTTCAGTTATTTTCTCACTTAGATTGAAAGCAATTGCATGGCATTAACTGCACTGAATGGGGGAGGGGGAATTAATTGATATTACAATGCAATGCTGTGCCTGTTTTCTCAGACACAGGACTCTGATTTCAGTGGGACATACTCCCTAGCACACGAGCATAGGGTGCAATCATGGCTGCTCAAGGGTGCCATTTATTGATTCCACCAAATGTGACAGTTGTGCCCTTGCCTTCCCTAAAGACTCACAATCTCTCCATGATCATCCATTTATTTATTTGAGATATTCTTACCCTGCCTCTCAAGTGCAAGGATTCACAAGGTATAGCTATCCAGCAGAATATAACATCACAATGACATCAAGCGTCAACAGATGAAACTATTATAAAGACCTAGGTATCTTTAAAAGGGGATTGGACAGATTTTTTGGAGGAAAAGTCCATCGTGGGCTATAGGCCATGATGGGTGGTGCAACCTCCTTACGTTAGTAGTAGGCTACTTCAGAATGCCAGGTGCGAGGGAGTGGCAACAAGATGCAGGAATCCTGTTGTCTTGTGTGCTTCCTGAGGCATCTGGTGCACCACTGTGAGATATAGGAAGCTGGACTAGATGGGCCTTGGCCTGATCCACTGGGGCTGTTCCTCTGAGTAAATGTCTGAAGAGGAGCATCTGGTTCTGGTGGCTGTCAAAGAGAAATGCTGTGGAGAATCTTGACTGGCCACCAGTGTGTTTACCTCAGAATTTACCTCAGAATTCCAAGTGCAAGGGAGCAGCAACAGGGTGCAGGCCTCTCCCTGAGGCATCTGGTGGGGCACTGTGAGATACTAGAAGCTGGACTAGATGTGCCTTTCCCTCAGAAAAAGCAGAACCTCAGAATTTTACCTCAGAATGCCAGGTGCAAGGGGGTGGCAACAGAATGCTGGCAGCCTTCTGTGCTGTTGGCAGCCAGTTGTCTTGTGTGCTCCCTGAGGCATCTGGTGGGCCACAATGAGATACAGGAAACCAGACTAGGTTGACCTTTGGCCTGATCCAACAGAGCTCTATGTTCTTATGATCAGCAAAAGAAACCAAGCATAACATGAGTATCAAACCACATCAACACCGTTGGTCAAAAGACCAACATTTGAGGACTTGATACTGGCCTGTTCAGTATTCCTGCTCTTCCAGGATCCTGTCCTGATGCTTGCAAAAGGTGAGAGGCAGGGAGCTCATCCTGTGAAGCAGGCAGGTTTCTCCCCATGTTGGTGCTGAGCAGTGCCTCTGACCATCCTTGTGCATGACCTTCAGGGTCATGATCTGATGGCCAAAGCAAAGTTTGGCCTTCACAAGGGACACCGTAAAGTATGTTTGGACCACTCTCGAAGTCAGAGAGGCCAGCACACAGACATAGACCATCCTCTCTGACTGAGAGTGGTCCAAATGTGCTTTACAGTGTCCCTTGTGCTGGCCAAACTTTGCTGGCCTAACTTTGCTGGCCTAACTCCAGTTTAGGATTGCACTCTTAGAGCACAATCCTAACCTGGAGATAGGCCGTCACAGTTAGGCCAGCAAAGTTGGCCAGCACACCATAACGTACGCTTGGACCACTCTCGGAGTCAGAGGCTAGCAAACAGACGTGCACCATCCTCCCTGACTCTGAGAGTGGTCCAAACATGCTTTACAGTGGCCCTTGTGCTGGCCACACTTTGCTGGCCTTACTGTGCCGGCCTAACTCCAGGTTAGGATTGCGCTGTCAAGCAGAAATTTAAGCCGGAGGCGAATAGTTTCAAAACCTGGGTATATAAAAAGGGTGGGTAAGAGGAGGTTGGGGCAAAAAGACTAGCGTGGTGAAGCCAAGTTCATGATCACTGTATGCTTACGGGGTGTTAGCTTCAGGACAGTGCATGCTCCTTTTGAGGAAAGAACCCTGAGGCAGCAGCATAGCTAGAGGTCAAAATGCTGATATTGGCGCTGCCATAACAACGGCCCCTCTTCCTCACTGCCAGAGCCTTACAGGGTGGTGATAGGAATGCTGAGACACCTCCCTCGTGTTGCTCTTGCTGCCCTGTATGGCTCTGGCCGCAAGGGGGAGGGGTCACCCACGCGGCACATTGCTGCGCTATCAATAGTGTTTTGCACTGCCTCTAGCTATGCCACTGCCCTGAGGCTTAAGTTGCCTTTGCAAAAATGTATTTCTTTACAAATGTACAGATTGTGTAGGCATTGTAGAGAGTGTGGAAGCCAGCACAAAGGTGAGTTGTGCTCATCAGGGCTTCGGAAAGGTGTTTCATCAGCAGCAGCATAAATTGTTGCTACAGAACCTCAGCACCCTGGAATTCAGTTTGCCCCAGATAATCTTAACCACTCTCCAACTCAGGCAAGGCTTTTGCTGCCAAAAGAATACAGGTGGATATTCTCACGTTCAGTGTTTTGATTTCCCAAGGAAAGGGGGACACTGTTGTGCTCCACTTGGGAAATCCAAGAAGCTGCACGTTTCTGTGGTGAAAAAGTAAAATCTATGCCTCTTAATAGATTTTAAGCCAACATTAACGTGTGGCTCAGCCTGCCAAATCACCTTAGGTGAGCGCTAGCAGAGGTGGCCTGCAGGAATCTGTGGCTGTCTTGTTCAAGGCACAGTGAGACTTTGATTTGCCAAAGGAAGGCAAAGCAGGCCAGAAAGATTAGCATGGAATCCACTACCAAGAAGGCTTTTCTCATGAGTTAAGAGTCTGGACATGGATACTATGACAACGAAAACAGTGTGGGGAGGTAAACAAACATACAGACCATAGCTGGGCTCTGACTGCCTCCTTTTTGACCTGGCAGTCTACCTTCATTTGAATGTCCAGGCCTTGTTGATTTTCCAGTTCCCCCAAACATCCCAGCTACAGAGGAGGAAAAAGGTCCAAATGACCTCACAGAAGTGTTCTGCAAAGGTTGCTTTTGGCAGGGGTCAAATCATGCACATCAGTCTAAGGGTGCAACTAGACAAGGCTGCAGGAGATCTGCGGTTGGCGCCACTGTGTTTTTTTTTAAGGGCAAAAGCAGCCATGGGCACACACACGTCTTTCTGTCTGGAAGTCCTTCCCCCAGGAGCCGCTTCTTGCCTTCAGTGTGTGCAGGTGGAGCCTTTTTATCCCCAAAGGTTCCATTCCAGGAACTCCTGTGGATGCCAAAAAAAAAAAGTGTTAAATGAAATCATGCTGTTAATTAGCATTCATCCTTTGAAAAAGCTCTTATCTTTGCAATGGGCTGCAGCCATTCTCCAGGGGCTTACAGCAATTAGTTTCCATTAACTGAGATCCCTTCCTTTTGCCCTGGAGCAAGGCGAAAAATGCAAAACGGAAGTGATTAATCCTGGGATGAGGAAGGAGGTCTTATCTCAGAGCTAATGAGATTGGCTGCAGATCTCAGGGGTGCAGCTGCATTGCCGTGGTTGTTGTTGTTCAGTTGCTAAGTTGTGTCCGACTCTTCACAACCCCATGGACCACAGCACGCCAGGCCTCCCTGTCTTCCACTAGCTTCTGGAGTTCACCCACTTTCATGTTCATTGCTTCAGTGACACTACCTAACCAAAAGCGTTTTCAAAACACTTTTTAAAACGCTTAATTAACAGCACTTCTTTGTTAACAGCACTTCTTTTCTGCGGTCCACAGATGCGAAGGCTCAACCTGTTTGTCCTGGGGAAACACTGCAAGTACCCTTCCCACAAAAGTATCCCAAATTGCATCCAACAACTTCTTGCTTCTTTAGACAGTTCCACAACCTCCCCACTAGGCGGCAGTGTAGAGCAATGTGTGTCAGTGGACAGGATGTTTGCAGAACCAGGAGAGGAAAGGAAGGGAGTTTTCCTGTCTAGTAACTTTCTTGTGCGTGTGCCTTCTCCGGAATAACTGCGACTGAAGGGAAGATGCCATCCTTTGCTGGGGGGCCCAAAGAGCTTACAGTGTGACATATTTCGCAATGCCCAAATGAAGTTGTCTTGTATTGAGTCAAACCATTGTGCCCTGGTCTAAGGCTGCCTGCTCCAACTGGCAGCTCCTCTCCAAGGAAAATAATTTTCCTGGGCCTTTCACCTGAGTTATACCAGAGTTTGTGCCTGCAGCCTTTTGCACACAAAAGGTGTCTGCACCACCCATGAACCACACCTACGACACCGCTGTGATTTGTACATTGTCATAGTCACTTCCTCGACGCCACATTTATTAGTCAGCATCAGTGCTGTCTTTGAATGATCAATTTTGTTTGGTAGAACAATAAATGCCTTCCAGACAGTAGCATAGCTAGAGGGGGGTCACAGCATTATGACCCTCTGTTTCGCACTCGCTGCCTGGAAGGGCTCCAAAGGGGAGGGGCCACTTTACTTGCACTGTGCGTTCAGAGGCATGCAAAACATAATACTCTGACCCCCCCTCTAGCTACTCCACTGCTTCCAGGCCACAATTAAAGCTTTAAGTCTGAAGCCTACTAGCCTCAAATTATCGCACTGATACGTTGCTTTTGTTCCACCTGGTTTTCCGCAGGCTTTTGAACAACAACCTGATCACCCACCTTGCCCAAGGGTCCTTCGAAGAGCTTGTGAACTTGAAATACCTGTGAGTACTTCCCTCCCCAATTCTGGGGCCCGCCCCCACGGAGCAATCCAGAGGTGACTTGGGAGAGGTGACTTGGACTGGAGCACAGGTGTCTTTTCCTTTCTCAAAAAAACAGCTGTGAGAGGAAGTTTGGATTGGGGGAGGGGGAAGTTTGAAGTGTGTGAGGGGGAGGGTACACCCCCTTCCCTTTCAACTTGGCTGCTATCCAAATTGACCACACAACCTGCTGTTGGCAACAGAGGTGAAAACTCTCGGTCATAGTGCCCATATATTTCCCCCTCTATAGCTGACAGCAGCTTGGGGGGGAAGAGAGTGAATATAAAATAAAAGGATATGTAGACCTCTCTCCCTTCCTCTACTACTTTACCCCTCCCTTCACCCCTCCCTGCTGCTGCTGCTATAGGTGTTGCAGTCGTGGTGCTCTGGTTTGACCCTCATTTGCTAAATGTTAGTAACTGAACAGGAAGCCAAATTCTTCCTGGAATGTATTAAATCATATTCATTCTCTCTCTCTCTCTCTCTCTCTCTCTCTCTCTCTCTCTCTCTCTCTGTGTGTGTGTGTGTGTGTGTGTGTGTGTGTGTGTGTGTGTGTGTGT
>JAJKFI010033917.1:0-26970 GCA_029204185.1 Lerista edwardsae | reverse complement strand
CCGGGGGCTCTAGGGGGGCCCGACCCCCGCAGTGTTTGTGGCCAGGCCGCTAGGCTTCCGCAAGCCGCGTTTGGCGCCAATCGGTACGGGAGTTCCAGCAGGGCATGGCGGACGTTTTCTTTCGCACCCCTTCTTGCCCCCCACGTCGAGGGGGGGCTGATCCCGGACTCCAACGGCATCGGGAGCGGCACCGCTCATCTCGGCGACCCCAGAAACTGCGGATTTGACGCCGATATTGGCCAGTTTTGATCGTTTTCACGCGGGGACCCCCGCATACCCCCACCCCCAGGGGCGCTAGGGGGGCCCGACTCCCGCAGTGTTTGTCGCCAGGCCGCTAGGCTTCCGCATGCCGAGTTTGGCGCCAATCGGTCCAGGCGTCACAGCGGGGCATGGCGGACGTCTTGTTTCGCACCCCTTCTTGCCCCCCACATCGAGGGGGGGCTGAACCCGGACTCTGACGGCGTCGGGAGCGTCGTCGCTCATCTCGGCGACCCCGGAAACTGTGGATTTGACGCCGATTTTGGCCGTTTTTGACCGTTTTCAAGCGGGGACCCCCGCGTACCCCCACCCCCGTGGGCGCTAGGGGGCCCCGACCCCTGCAGTGTTTGTCGCCAGGCCGCAAGGTGTATGCGTGCCGAGTTTCGTGCCCATCGCTCCAGGCGTTGCGGAGCCTATGCGAGACATACATACACACACACATACACACCCAGGCTCTTTATATATAAAGATAGAAGCAATGCATTTTCCCCTGCAGAGACATGTGTAAACGCTTTCTTTGCACGTTATCATGTTTTCACTGATTTTTTTAAAGTGAGAAGCATTCCTAGGCATTTAAGTAGTGTTGGGTGATCTGAAGATTTATCTGCAATGCGAAAAAGGTTGGAGCCAGTTTAGACAATCCGTGAGAGCTGATAAATGCCAATACATTTCTGTTTCTCTTAAACACATACACACAGAGACACATAAATTGGGCTCCAACCTTACAAGCATTGATAATAAGTAGGTAAATGTGCTGATCAAAGCAGTACTTTGCATACCCCTAAGGGAAAAGGCAATGTAAATGGTGAGCAAAGGTATGCTTTAAAGTATAAGGAGATTCACTTTAATGTATTTTCTCTAGCGATAAGGCCAATTACATTTTTGAATCTCAGTGTTTATCTTGTGCAAATGAAGTTAAGGCTGCAATATAATGCAGGCGTAGTTGAGAATCAGCCCCATGGAACTCAACAACAGGACTTAAAAATAAATATGCCGCCAGTTAAATATGACCCAACTGTCCCTATTTATCAGAGAGTCTCCTAGTTATTAGGTCCTTTTCCATGCTAAATTGTGTCTGCATTTGATCAATAGGGATACCTTTAATGTTTTTCTGTTTGAATACACATGCTATAATGAATTGAGTTCCCCTGCCTACCCTCCTTTGCACACATTCTGAAGCTCCCAATCCGGAGACCAAATGCTACATGTATTTCAGGTCAATCCTAATGGAGCCTAGCACTGCTTTTGCTAGTGCTCTGGCAGTCCAAGATCCTTTATGGCTGTTACAAAAGGCAACGTGCCGTTTTGTACAGCCAGGCAGTGGTATGCCTTGTGGGGGGACCCGGAGGGGTAAAATGGGACAGAGTGGCAGTGGGGCCGCAGCTGCTGTTTGCTTACCCACCTGCCGTAGCCACCACAAGTGCAAAGACAAGCAGTGTTTGGGGCCCCCCCCCCCCCTTGCAGTCCAACCGCTCCAAAATGGAGCGTAGATTGCCGGGGGGGTGTTCTGGGGGCGGCACCTAGCGTCAGGGATGGTGAGCATTGGCCTGGCCTGGGCAGCACCTCAGCTGGGTCCGCCACTGCTGCCAGGAAGAAGTGAGTGTTCCTGTAAGTTAGTGCTGGGCAGGAAGGAGGTGCAAGGAGTCTGGAAAGGGAGGAACAACATGAGGATTAGGGCAGGGAGGAGGGTGGATCAAGGCTGGAAAAGGGGTGTTATTGGTGACAGTGGCACCACCAATATACTACCTGCCCCCCATTTCTGGCCCTGATCTGCATTCCTGAGTCCCCTCAGGCTTGCACCAGCAAAGTCAGTGGCACTGACTCTGAATAGACCCAATGGGGCAGTGAGGGCTTACTCTGGTAAAGGGAACAAAGCTTCCCTCTGAGATTGCCCCCCACAAGATGCTGCATATGCTTTGGTGGTGTGGTTGCATCGGTGAGAGTGGATTTATTTGAGCTGCCTGAGGTGCAACTATACTACAATAAATATCAGATTAGATATTCTCATATGGCCCAATCTTATTCTGCACAGGTGTGCAGGATGAAGGCTGATGATGCAGTGGCTGCTGTTTCCTGTGCACCTGCAGGGGAGTAATTCTTCCCCAAGTCACCCCTGCCACTACTTTACCTGCTCCAGCATAGGCTGTGTGAGCTATTGGAATGCATATGGGGCCTCCAGCTATTTGCTCTGGTGGCCCTGAAGCGCATGATAGCAGCATGGCTTTTTTATGGTGGTGGATTGCGAGGTTTGCTGCCATAGGCCATGGATAGGATTGCGCAGGGAGGCTAGGCAGGCTGTTCGGTATGAAATTCACCAGGTGACCTTTGGTCTTTCAGCCAATTCTACCCACAGCACTATAGTGAGAACGGAAAAAAATAGCCCGTATATGAACAGCATACATACACTGCCACGAGCTTCATGAACAAAGGGCAGGATATGAATGTCCCTAACTGGACAGACAGTTGACCACAAGACATCTTGTGGTCTTATAGATTCTTGTGGTCTTATAGAATCTTATAGATTCTGCCAACATGGAGTCCACATTGAGTCAAACCTGACTGACTTTACTCAAAATCCTCTGTGAAAGCGTGACAGTGGGCATTGGGAGAGTGTTACTTATAACAAAATTTGCATGTTGGGACCCACCAGAAGTGATGTCATTAACCTGGAAGTGATGTGGCATGAAGTGACATCATCTAGCATGAAGTGCTGTCATTATCACATAATAAAATGACACTCCTGAAATGCAAATCGGCATTCTTGGACTGCAGCAATTCTATAACCATGAAACATCCCTGACAGAAAGCAAGATTAGGACAAAATATTATGTAAAAGCACTGAACTAAAAACATTTAAAACAAACAAACAAAAAACCTCACTTGAAAATTCAAACTGTTAATACACACAAAAGGAATATAACAAGAATAAGGTCTGCAGTTTCCAAGATGCCTTCTCCCAGCTTTCTGCAACTCACCTGGCTGGGTCCATACTGGCTTGCCACATTGCACTGAGCCTGCACAAAATTCAAACAGAAGAAGTCCTGCTGACTTACCACTGACTTGCACCCCATAATGCATCACATTATGAGCAGGTGCCCAAAAAATCCCTGTCAGTCTCATCACTGTGTTGTGCTGAGCATGTGAAAAATGCAAACAAAAAAAGTCCTGCCAGCTTCCTCTGCTGGGTGAGTAGGGGCATTATGCCAGCCAGGCTGGGGAAAGGTTTTTTTTTAAGTCACAGTCCCCCAAATGTCTAAATGTCAGTTGTCCGGATAAGGGGTAATCAACCTGTATTTGATTTGAGGCAGGAAGTATGGTCTGGTGGTTGAGCCTGTGCCTGCCAAAGAAAGCTAAGCAAGTTCAGCTGTGGTCTAGAGTTGGATGGGAGATGTTGGATGGAGATGAGAAATCTGCTGACAAACATTGTGAATGCACACTGAGTATGCAATCCTAACCTGGAGTTAGGTCGGCACAGTTAGGCCAGCAGTGTTTGGCCAGCACAGGGGACACTGTAAAGTGCGTTTGGACCACTCTTGGAGTTAAAGAGGCCAGCACACAGACATGTGTCATCATCCTCCCTGACTTTGAGAATGGTCCAAACACACTTCACAGTATCCCTTGTGCCAGCTAAACTTTGCTGGCTTAATTTGTGCCAGCCTAACTCCAGGTTAGGATTGCGCCCTGAGAGAGAGTGTGGAATGTGTGGAATGCAGAGGAGTCTGTTATAGTTGCTTATCATCTTGAGCATCAACCACTGCTACTGCTACTGCTACTGTTAGCACAGAGCACAGCCAGGATGATGGCCACACTAGGATAGACTACATCTGATGGACTGAGTTACTCTCACAGAACAATTATTGTAAACTCTCCATTGAATACAATAGTGGTTTAGATTTGCCTGCTTGCGTAAGCTGTTGCCTTGGGCTACTTTGGCATGGGAAAAGTGAGATATAAATTCTTCAAATAAAAACAGAAATATTTGGTATATAATCTATACAACTTCCCAGCACTGATGCAGCCATAACAATGGGGCATGAGCTGAATCCTTTGGAGGTGGGCAGTCACAGAGGCTTCTTCAAGTTAAGAGAACATTTGTTCCCTTACCACAGTTTTCTGAAGCCCTTCTGAAGCTGGGGGAGAGGCAATGAAAGCATGACATTAAGACTCATGCTTTTTTCTATTAAAAATAGCACATGGGGGGCCCAGTCAGAATCAAAGCAGGGGGAAAGTGTTATGGTCCCACTCACTCATCCACAATTTTGCAGTTTCACCGTGCACATGTTATTGGTGAAACTGCAAAATTGGCATGTTATTGAAAGAAATAAAACCAAAAGAAAACAGATCACCTTATTTATTTATTTATTTATTTATTTATTTATTTATTTTGAAGAATTTATACCCCGCCTTTCCCATGCTGAAGCAAATGCCCAAGACGGCTTACATGGGCAGGCTAGTCTAAACCACCATTTTCCAATGGGGCTTTTACAAATATACAGTATTCTGCGATTCACGAAATCCTCAATCCCAGATGTAGCCTTTGAAGTGTGGTTCTCTCCTCTGGCCGTGTGACATCGAGCTTCAGCAGGTGATCGTAAGTCCAGCCTGGACAGGTCCTTAAGGTTGGACAACATTCCCACACTGGCTAATCAGCTCCACAGTGACTCCATTCTGCCACAACAGGTACTGCAGCTTGTCACAGCCTGGCATTCTGTCTCCCATCCAAAAATAGACTGCAGACTCTCCTGCTTAACTTCAGGCAGTACCAGCAGCTCAACCATCAGTCCACACCTCCTCCCCCATCAGTCCACGCCTCCTCCATAAATCTTATGCATAAATCGTATGCATTTAGTGTAACATTTAGTTTGCCCTAAAAATATGAAATTAGCAGTATAATGCATCTCAGCAAAATATCTAGAGAACAGGAAGCACACGCAGCTAAGTAAACCATTCACATAAAAAACCTTGTAAAATAATGCTAGAAGTTGAATTCCTGTTGAAAGCAGCAGGAGAGGAAGCCAGACATCTCTCTCTGAGGAAGGCATTCTAAAGTCTGGTGCCATCCAAGAAAAGACCCTGTCACTGACATCCACGAAATGAATCTCCCAGATACTCTAAGGATATGCCAGAGCTAGCAACCCTTCTCTAGCGTGAACATACAAGGGGAGAACATACAAGGGGAGAACTGAAAAGAACTAACCAGGAATATGTACCTATTTAGATCGATCAAGGCGTGCATCTGTGCCACACAACACAATCTCACACAATTCATTTACTTTTCATTCATTTACTTTTTTTTTGGGGGGGGGGGGTATGTGGCAGGCCTCTTCCACACCCTAATAGCTGCAGAGCTATAAAAAGTTGATCTTAGCTAAAGTTCCTAAAAGAGGCTACTTCTTACTATTTCAGTTTGAATATATTCAAGAACGCATTTTGCGTTTTGCTGAGAGTGCAAACCTAACCTGGAGTCAGGCTGGCACAGTTAGGCCAGCAAACCTTGGCTGGCACAAGGGACATTGTAACACGTTTGGACCCCTCTTGGAGTCAGAGAGGCCAGCACACAGAAATGCACCATCCTCCCTGACTCCAAGAGTGGTCCAAACACACTACGGTGTCCCTTGTGCCAGTCTAACTTTGCTGGCTTAACTATGCCGGCCTGACTCCAGGTTAGGATTGCACTCTAAATCTTGTCTCCTTGCTGAAATCTCTTGCCTTGAATACCTACTGAAATAGCACCCCAGATGACTATGGTAAAAAATAGTCATTGTAGCCATAGCCTAAGGCCCAGGCTGTCACAGGACATCTGAAATCAATTCATTGATGTTTTAATTACAGCTCGTTAACAGGAGAATATCTTCATGCTATTGAATAGCTTCATGTCCAAAATAGCAAGTGAGCTCATTCCCTGTTTCTTAAGGCAATTTAATTTGCTAATGCTAAGAAACAATCTCATATTTGCACCCTCCATCTGTGTTGACATGGGAATAGCATCAAATAACAGCCACTGCAAACTCTTATAGGGTTTAAAAATGCCAGTCTGTATTTCTGAATGTGAAGCACACATGATCACTGACATACATAACTTCTAAAACAACCACAAATGTGAATCTATCAAGCCTCTAATGAGAGCAACAACTAAAGAGTTTATGACAGCAGAAGAGACTTCCACGGTCATAAATTGGCTGCCGATGACACATGTAGTGTAGAAGTGTACTGCTTAATGGCAGTACACTTACTGCGGGCTTAATGGGGCTTAATGGCACCCTGGGCATGCCAAGTCATGATATAACGATGTTATGATGTCATGATGTTGGGGGGGGAGGCCACCGCTTGGGGAAATTTGCCCTCTCCATGGTTCTGAACCCAATTACACACAACTTTCATGCAATATTTTTAAAGGAAAAATAAACTTCCACTTGATTTTTTTTACATGGCAACACCGCCCCCCCCAAATTATACTCAGCACAACAGCTTAGGGTTTATAGAAGTTTTATTAAATTAACATAAACCTGCAGAAGGGAAAGAACCTTAACCCCACGTGTCTTGGCTCTATAATTTTGGGGGCAAACATCAGTAGCCATCTATCTCCCCCAGATCTCCAAGTCCAGTGTCACATCCTGGCTCAAGGCCTCAACCAATCAAAGATTGGTATAGCCCAGTGATAGCGAATCTATGACAAGCGTGTCAAAGGTGTCACACCACAACATTTGGGATGACACACAGAGGCAGATCTACAGGGAGGGCAAAGCTCTAAGTGTTGCAAGAAGCCTTACCCTGTCATGTAAATCTCTCCTCTCCCTTGCTGCTGTAGCCAGTAAGCAACGCCAAGATGTTGCTTTTCCCTGTGAGGATTGGCTAAAACGGTGCAGGAGAGGAGTGATTTCCACTGCAAGGTAAGGCTTCTTGCAAAACTTAGAGCTTTGCCCTCCCTTAGATCTGCCTCTGGTGACACACCAGAGTTCACCAACACCTGACAAAAACTGAGTTTATTTTACTCATTTTCCACTTTTTGCAATTATTTGATGTTTCTTTATAAAATACAAAGCGCCCCACATGATTGGACTATTTTTTGTTTAAATAAAGTAATATAAAGAACTGTTCTCTTTTGTTTGGGAGGGGGATTGACACACCAGCAGAGTCAAGTTAAGCATTTTCCAAAATTTTGACACATTGAGCCAAAAAGGTTCACCATAACTGGTCTAGCCTATCACAGCCAACCCAAAGGATCGAGGCAGCTGGTTGGCACTGACCCACATAGGTGAAGCCTTGTACTGGCCTTTGCCCACACCTGCCAAGGGGTTTGTCAGCCAGTGTCTCAAACCAGACAGGATTTGTAAGACTGGTCCTGGCTTGCTCCTTGACCTTGCTGACCTTCAGGTTGTACACAAGCACACCTGTCTACCTAGCCAGCCAGTGACCTGCCACACCCACTCGGGAAACCCACTACTTAACCTTCCACAAATGCCAGCCTGGGGTAGGCAAAAAAAACTGCCATCCACACGCCAATCAGGGTGACAGCAAAAAATTCCTACCTGATCCCCCTAAGGGCAACCAGCTACTCTCAGATTATACAGCGAGGGCTGGGCGTGACTCACAAAAAAGGCACAGACTGAGCTCGGGCACTTCAGCCCCCAATGCTCAGCCACGGCACGCCCCACAGCAACAGGGACAGCCAATTGCTGGTCCCTATTTTCCAGCCCTTGCCCTGCTCACTGGTGGGGGCCTCACAAAGAGCAGTGAGACCCCGAAGAGCCCCCAATGGCATTTTTCTATTGAAAGAGACACAGTAGGGATGAGAACCACAATGGGAGAAAAGTTTAAAGATCCCATCCCCTACCCAAGATTTTTCTTTACCCCACCCCCACCCCCACCCCCAGAACACTATTTACAAAATCCTCACAAGGTAATGTTAGATGCATTGTGGGTATATCTACTTTGGCCCTTGGAGTCTCTACTCACATCCAGTGTATTGTCCTTCCATAACCAATCCCCATGATGTCCATTGCTTTTGAACTTCTATCACCTTTTGCCATCCACATTTGTACAAGCTATATCAGGGGGGTCAAACCATGGACGTGCCCCCCCCCCGAAGAAATTCCAGCCCTCATTGTAATTGGTCTCTTCTAGCATGATAATTGGGCTCTCCATTTTCTTTGGCACATTGCACATTTTCTTTGGCAGCTAATGAGTTTCTATGTGGGAACAAGAGTTCTGATTTCGGACCATCACCTCCTTAATGACATCACTTCCTACTTAGTGATGTCACATCCAACCCTCAGCAGGCGTCATGAATGCTATTCGGCCTACTCTATGAAATGAGTTTGACACCCCTGAGCTATATCCATGAGGAAAGATGTTTCAACTCTTTGCTTTCTTTTTTCTTAGCTGTAAAAATCTATTAGCTGTTCCACACCTTAATGTGCTACTTACTGTCTGCTTAACAGATTTTCTATCATATTCTTTGTTTGGCCAACAACCCTCCCTCTGCCCCCGGCAAAAAAAGCAACCAAAGCAGATCGTAAAAGATGCCAAAAGGGGGGGGGGAGTTGATGTTGTGTTCCAACGCTTATTCTCCAGGTTACTGGAAATGTCACTTCACTTTCCCTGTTTAATGTGGCAACTGCACAGGAGTTTGAGAAGCCCAGCAGCCTTGGCAAGGCTTCATGACAGCTTGTCAGGCCCCAGGCAATGGCACACAGCCGCTCCTTCTGATCATTAATAATTAACTATTAGCCATACATTTTTAATAAGTGATTGTTTTGAATTCACCCGTTTTTTTAAACAATTTGTTTGCATTTAAAAGCACCAGAAGGGGGAGGCTGCAGCTGCACCTGTTCGTTCAAAACTTCCTACTTCAAACAGAGCACAACACTACCTGCGCCAAAAAGGCAAAGTCAACCCCTCTTTCAAAATGTCAACGATGAAACTAGATACCCTTCTGCAATCATTGCAATGCCCCTGTCCTGCTCTCCTTAGAGAGCATGAGAGAGAAGAATAAGGACGGTGACTGACCTTCAAGGTTTCTGTCAGTGATCAAGGTGGTGGAGTTAGGGTCAGTTCCTGCCAACTGCTTATTCTGAGCGGCAAGTGCATCCACCCAAGTGACAAGTGACAAGAGAAGATGTTTATTTATTTATTTATTTATTTATTTATTTATTTATTTATTATTAGATTTTTACCCCGCCTTATTGTGCCCGAAGGCACCCAAGGGGGCATTACAATATATATATAAAAAACAATATAACAATTCACATTAAAAACAATTAAAACAGTATTAAACAACAATACAATCAAAAATTAAGAACACAATTAAAAACAAATTTATAAACAATTTAAAAAACAACAAGCCCCGTGGATTATAATAACCAGCCAGCCTGTCAACAGTTAAAAGCTTTTTGGAATAAAAAGGTCTTCAGCCCCTGCCGAAATGTAAACAAAGAGGGAGCAGTTCTCAATTCTAAGGGGAGGGTGTTCCAGAGTTGGGGGGCCACCACCGAAAAGGCCCTCTTCCTGGCCGCCGCCCCTCTCACTTCTCCTGGTGGCGGCACAGTCAAAAGGGCCCCCCCAGATGATCTAAGAGTACGGGTTGGATTATATGGAAGAAGGCGGTCCCTCAAATACCCCGGACCTGAGCCGTAAAGGGCTTTAAAAGTCAAAACTAGCACCTTGAATTGGGCCCGGAACAGAACCGGCAGCCAGTGCAGTCGCCGAAGCAGCGGCTCGACGGAGTCAAACTGACGTGCCCCAGCAACCACCCGAGCCGCCGCGTTCTGTACTAGTTGTAATTTCCGGACCGTCTTCAAAGGCAGCCCCACATAGAGCGCATTGCAATAATCTAATCTAGATGTCACTAGGGCATGGGTCACAGTGGCCAGGTCCAGTTTTAGAGCTCAGTGACAAATTAAAGAACAGTAAGTCACCAGGCCCAGATGACATCCATCTAAGAGTTATTAAAGAACTGAAGAACCAAGCTGCTGTTCTCATAATTATAGTATGCAACTTGTCCCTTAAAACTGCCATGGTGCCAGAGGATTGGAGGATAGCAAATGTCACGCCAATCTTTAAAAAAGGAAGAAGAGGGGATCCAGGAAACTACAGGCCAGTCAGACTAACGTCTGTTCCGGGTAACATGGTGGAAAGCCTCATCAAAGATAAAATCTTAAAACACATGGAAGAACAAGCCTTGCTGAAGGAAAATTGTCATGGCTTCTGTAAGGATTTATCTTGCCTCACAAATATTTTAGAATTATTTGAAAAGGTCAACAGGAATGTGGATGCAAATGAACCCATGGAAATGATATATCTGGATTCCAGAAAGCATTTGACATGGTCCCTCCCCAAAGGCTGCTGAGAAAACTTTATAGTTGTGGAATAACAGAGCAGGTCCTCTTATGGATTAAGAAATGGTAGAGGACAGGGAAACAGAGAGTGTGTATTAATGGACAATTCTCACAATGGAGAGAAGTGAAAAGAAGAGTGTCTCAAGGATCTATCCTGGGACTGGTTCTTTTCAACTTGTCATACATGACCTGGAAACAGGAATAAGCAGTGGATGACACTAAGAGTACAATCCTATACTGATCCAAGGAGACAAATCCTTCAAGGAGATTTATCGGGACTGCGTGGCCTCCTGGATAGTCTTATGGCCGAATCCCAAGCCTGCCCCTGTCCTGGGCTGGCACACCTACAGGCCCGCCCACCACCTGCCCAGAAGCGCCCTCCCCCCGCCCACTCCCTTCTCTGTCCCAACATGGCACCTCCCTTGGCTCAGCATGGAGGCAACAGGACCGGCGCAGCCTGCAACAAAATGGCAGATGTGTTTTAATATAGTCAAGTGATGCCTATTGGGGCAAAAAATCAAAACAACACTGTGCTGTCTGTGACGGATCAAATCTTGGGGTACTAGTGAACAACGTGATGAAAGTGTTGACCCAGAGTGCGGCAGCTGTGAGGAAGGCAATTGCATGTTTGGGATAGTTACAAAAGGATCCCTTTTGTGAAATAAATGGCCAATATTATTATGCCATTGTACAAAATCAATGGTAAAACCACACATGGAGTACTGTGTACAGTTCTGTTCGTCACATCTCATAAAGGACATAACGGAACTAGAAAAGGTGCAGAAGAGAGAGAGAACAAAATGATTACTGGGCTGAGGCGCCTCCCTTAGGAGGAAAGGCTAAAGCCCTGAGGGGGGACATGATTGAGATATACAAAATTATGCATGGGATTGATAGCAATGATAGAGGGATGTTCCTTTCCCTCTCTCACATCCCCAGAACCAGGGAACATCCACTGAATCTGAGTGTTTGGTGAGTGATAACAGATAAAAGGAAATACTTTTTAATCCAGCAGGTAATTAATCTGTGTAACTCCTTGCCACAGGTGATGGCAAGAGGCAGAATGTCAGAGGCAATGGAGAGGCAATGAGAAGATGCAAGTATTTTGTTGTTTTATGTGCTTCCTGTGGAATCTGATGGGCCACTGTGAGATACAGGAAGCTGGACTAGATGGGCCTTTGGCCTGATCCAGCGGGGCTCTTCTTATGTTCTTATGGGAAGCAATAGTTGCCACTTTGCTCTCTGTATCTGCAGGCTGCTCTCAGCTATCCACAGCATTCAGACCCCCCCCCCAGCATTTGCAGCCATCCTGAAGCTATTGGCTGGAACAGTTCAACCGTCTCTGCTGCAGAGACCATTTGAATGCATCAGAGACCTTCAAAATGGCACCCATGAGTATTGCAGAGCCCTTTAAAATGGCCAGCAGAGAAGCTATCCATGCCCTTTTGAAGCTTCTCACAGTCATTTTAAAGAGCTTTGCACTATGCGCATGCACTATTTTGAAGGTCTTTGCTGCATTCTGAGGGGCTCCACTGCTATCCTGTGGGTCTTCTGTTGACAAATTTGTTAGAAACTAACTTCAGTCTTGGGATCAGTGACTCAGGAAAGAGTCATGAATTTGACTTGTGTTTTGACTCTCTTTAGTGTGTGTGTGTGTGTGTGTACTTGCTTACTTTTTTTTCTATTGCTTTGGTGTTTCCATGAAAGACATTGTGGTACGATCTGGAAACTGCCTTTCAGGTTGGCGGCAGCAACATAAGTGGTGGGAGGAGTGTAGATAGTTCCAGGAGGTGGGGCTGGGAGGGTGAGGGAAGGAGGGAGGCTGAAGTTTAAAAAAAATTCATAAGGATTTGACTCATTTCTTGAAATGACTCAAGCCAAAATGACTCAAAAATTTGAAATGGTGTCAAGTTGCAATGGCACACGCTATGACTTGTGAGTCAAGGTAAGTGGTCATTGACTTGTGATGGGCTCAATGACTAGAGCACATCCTTGGATGCCACTGCTGTCTTGTTCCCAGTTGGTTTCTTTCCAGGAAAGCAATTGGGGAAAGGGCCTCACCTCCTTTCCTCCACCAATTCTTTTCCTCCTCCATGACTTGCTGCTACTTCTGAACTGGCTGGGCAGGGAGGATGCTGCAAAATATACCACTCCCCATATTCCTCCTACCTGGCAAATGTAGCAACAGTGGTAGAAGTGGAGGAACTGAGAAAGAAGCCTAGGAATCAAAGGTGGAAGTGTGGGGTGGAGCATGTGCTCCATGTGAACAAGAAAAAAGAAGTCCTGCTCATAGGCGGAGTGTCTATGTGGTCTGGGGTGGCACCTGATGTGGGTGCTGTCAAAGGGGTGGGTGCTCTGGCAAAGGAGAGGAGGAAAAAGCCTGAGCGGGTATCAGCCTGCCATTCACCCTTGTGCCCATTTTGCTCCAAAATGGAGCGTTTGCAGACACTGAGTGTTTGGCGAAGCAGCGCAGGGGAGAAGGCGGTTGTGCCAGGTGTGTGGTGGCACAGGGGGCGATGTCACCTTGCCTCCGGCATCACCAGAGCCGTTTATGGCTCTGATCCTACTTGATGCCCCTTCAGCTCCTGGCTCAGCTTAGGTCAAGCATGTATTTGATTATGGGCACAATCTTAACCAACTTTCCAGCACCAGGGTAAGGGCAATGCAGCTCTGAGGTAAGGGAACAAACCTTGAGGAGGCCTCTGTGATTACTACTCCACTGCAGAATGCAGAACATGCCCGACTGGCACACCTACAGTATGTAAGTGCTGGAAAGTTGGTTAGATTTGCACCCTATGGCAATGACAAAATGGAAATTAGTTGCAGAAGTCAGGGGTTATGCCAATTGGATCTGGGATTTGCCAGACCTTGGGATCCGCCAGCATATTGTATGGATAGGGTTGGGCCATTAGATATTCAGATAGTTTCTCTTGTGGGCAAAATGCGGTATCTTTTGTTTTCTATCTCGAAAACTAAAATCACAAATGAAATGTTTCTTGCTAGTGCAGAAATGACATCGTCACACAGGAATTTTTGAAAAGTGACAGTGATGACATCCAATTGATATTCTCTTTTCTACCAAAAGCACAAGGGAGAGGCAGACACAAAGTGTTAAGATAAAAGGAAGAGAAGACCAACTGGATTATTCCAACAATGTGATTTGGTGGATGTTATTTCATCTCAGTCTTGTTCTTCAGTTAGTCACAGCAGACAGTGCTGGTTGTAATGACAGTGTGTTGAATGTTTACTTGAAGCAGATAGTTGAGAGGGTTGTTGTTTTTTTCTTTCCACATGTCAATAATAAAAAACAAAAAAGATTTCCATAGAGCACGAGTCATTATAGCACCAATATGAAAGAAAGGCTGCTAAGGGCAACTGTGAAATAGGACACAATCCTGGAAATGTCTAGCACATGTGTAGCTTTAAGTAGCAGTGGCATTCCTAGAGGGCATTCCCTGTTGCCATTGTTGATATCATAATGAAGCCTCAATCCTCCCCATGATCAATGTTTGACTCTGGAGAAAAATCCTCCTGGGACATTCCTGTTATTAGGAGTTGAGGGAATTAGGGCGCAATTCTACGCTGGAGTTAGGCTGGCACAGTTAGGTCAGCAAAGTTTGATTGGCAGAAGAAACATACCGTAAAGTATGTTTGTACCACAGACGTGCGCAGTGGTGTCATCCAAATGATTTAGAAACCGGTACTCACTTTTGATTGGCACTTGTCCAAATGCCAAACAAATAATGATTTAGGCCAGCTCAACTGCTAGAAACCGGTACTCGCGTAGTGGTGCGTAGTGGGTGCATGACATCACTGGACGTGCGCCATCCTCCCTGACTCCAATCATAGTCCAAATGCACTTTACGGTGGCTCTTGTGCCAGCCAAACTTTGCTGGACTAACTGTGCCAGCCTAACCCCAGGGTAGGATTGCACTCTCAATCAGTCCCACATGAAGCAAAGCTGAATTTTGCTAAGAGTTTTATTACAAGGAAATAACTGCATTATACAGGCCGCCGCAACAAGACAGAAAACAAAGCAATAAGAGGTCTAGTCAAAGTAGGAAGGAGCAATCAGGGCCGGCCTTAAGCCAATGTGACCAATGCCATCACATCGGGCCCCGCACAACTGCAGTGAGCATATTGCTTGCTGCTGCAGTCAGGATCTCTTAGGATTGTAGGTCAGTGGGGCCAGCAGAGCAGCTTTACCTTGGGCCCTCTCACCTGTTCCAACATCTGCCCAAAATGGGCCTCCTGGAAGCAATTAGCAGTGACGTTATCCTGTCACTGCCAACTATTTCCAGGTGCCACACAAGTGCTCTTCTTAGTGAGTTGGAGACTCTGTGGGAAGTGTGGGGGGCCCCACAGGAATGCCCTGCATTGGGCCCCGCTACTCCTAGAGCCGGCCCTGGGAGCAACCCAGAAGCCTTTCAATTGCAATAAGATAGGTTACAGCTTCCCCTACCCTAACCCACACCCACTGTTGATATATTGGGTGACTGTTCACTTGCTATCATCTTTCCAATACCTGGAACACCAGTCATGGAGAGTGTAGAGTTTGGGGCTTCACAAAGTTGCTTCTAGCAAGGGCCAAACTAAGTGGCAGGCTCTCTTCCTCTCTCCCCTCATGCATACAAGAATATGTATGCGGAAAATGTTTGAAATGCTACTGAGCACTACCAAATTACATGATAGGGGCAACCGTTTGTCCCAGATGTCCATAAACCTGAACTTTATTGATTTCTTTTGTATCTAAAGAAGTGTACAGGGAGAAAAGCCAAATCTGCCCTAGTTTATATTCCACTAGTTATATTCCACTAGTTTTAAACATTTTTCTCTCTCCAACACTGGCAGTGAGAACATTGCTTAAAGTTGACAAGTCTGGCAAAATAAGGCAGGGAAGTGCTCCCTGCCTTATCTCCCACCCCCCCACCCCCCAAAAAATCTCCCCCCAAATAGTAGCTTTTCTCAATTAAAGTGGACTCCATCACACTTGCTGTTTAAGACAAACATGTGGTAGCCCGCAAATGTCCTGTTTAGCTCTTACAATCTGCATTACTGTGCTCTTTGGCTCCCAGGTGGGAAAATGCAGAGCTTCTGAAAAAAAAATTGTGTGGCTTTTACTTCTTTTAATGCTTCAGATGATTTCACCCAATCAGCATTTCTTTATAAGATCTTTTAGAGTACCCCATTGCATGCCTCAAGCATTATGCCTTGAGGCTGGTTAGCTCCACCTAGAACTGCTATTATGGGTCAGGTTTTTCAAATATTGGTTACATGTTTGTTTTAGTGCTGACCAGAACCACTTTTGCAATAATATTTTACTGGATGCCATCCAACCTCATGTTTAAAGAAACTACATTCCATGGGGCTGTCTGTGGAAATCTTGGGCACAGCTCGGGCACACAAGATTCTCCTGACCAGATTAATGGATACAGATAGACAAGAGGTCTACCCAGAAGCTTCCAAAACCTGCTCACCTTTCCAACTGCACTTACCTTTAATATATGGAATTAGGCCGAGATATTTCTATTTGATTGACAATCCCCAAGCACTGAGGGCATCCTCCTTGGCCAGATGTAACATTTTCCCATCTAACATCCTCAAGGCCAGATTTGAAGGCCTTGGTAATAAGGAAAAAACGTTGTGCATGTAATGGAAAGGATTTTGAGACCTTGCCTCATATACTTTTGCACTGCCCCTGGTATAATGATTTGCGACAATTATATCTCTGCCCGTATCTGTCTGGTCTCTCAACCAACTTGGACACAGAAACTATTTGTGCCCTGTTGGCAGACAAGGGTGAGACTCATATGCAATCAGTGGCAGATTCCTTATGGTTGATCATACAGAGGCGGACACTGACGATTGAAACCCAGAAAGATGCCACATAGATTGATAGACGACCCATTGGGAGTATTGGTGGGCGGGCCAGTCTGTAGTATGGAGCCTTTCTTTTTCTTACTTTGTTTCATTTATTTTAATGTGATGTATGTTTAATGTGCTGTACTTGTGCATGCATTTATTATGCCAATAAAGGTTCCGTACATACAGATGATTTCACCAAATTAAGTATAAGCAATGCTAATATTGTTGGTTCTTCAACTGGATTAAACATTGCAACAAAAGAGGATTGGACAACAGTTGCTTCCTCCTCTGAATGATTAAAGTCCATATCTTTAAGTAATGTTTAGTTTGAAGCATCTCCTTCTTACATTGCTACGAACATAGCTATATCATTTACTGATTTATTATATTTCTATTTTTAGGTCACTTTTCCACCTCACCAAAGGACCTCAGATAAGCCTACAACAGGATAACACATTAAAAAACATGACAGAAACAAGAATTAAAAATCATCAATAATGCACACCAAAAACACTTCAAAGGTTCAAAGGAGATGAGAATGATCTCATGATGGCATGATGAGAAACTATCAAAAAATTTCAAAAGGCTTGGCAGAACAAATACTGTGCATTATTAACAATCTGCTAAGAACGACAATAGTTGTGAAGTTATATGATGTGGATTATAGTGCTTACAATTTCTGATATGCTCAGATCATCTAAAAAAAGCACAAAATCTGGAATTTGGGATATTTTAAAAATTAGCAAAAGTGTCAGCACTGCAATATTGTTTAGAAGTGATCTGAAAAGCTGATATGAAACTGATATGAAAAGTTGTCAACCTGAAGACATGTTTTGATATTTCAAATCAGAAACAAACATTATATTTTCCATGAAAAAGGACTCATACTCTTTAGTAAACAAATTCTGATTATGAATTTTTCTCTAAAAAAAAAGTTTCATAGGGGATATTTTCATTTTCCACTCTGCTGTGCATGAAAATGACAGCTGAATTTGGAGGGAAAAAAAGATTTGTTTTGAGAACAAAAGAAATAGCTGAAAAAATGAAAGGTTGGATACACAATTTACCTTTACAGAACAGATTTAGAAATATTTGGTGCAGAAATGTGAAGCAGGGAAGTCATTTTAAACTTTTCAGTTTTCTATCCTGCTTTTTACAGTAGTATGCATGTGTTGATACTAACAATTTCCTCAAATAACATTTGTTAAAGTCATGAAGTTATGGAGTTTATGAGGTTTCTCTCCCTACCCTATGTTAGTATATTTTCGCTTTTTTGGAACTAACAGTATTTGAACTCTGTAGTGTATATTGTTATATATGACCTAAGACAGTTTAATTTCCTTTGGATGAGAGTGCACTGAAGACCTACAGTATAATGTGTTCATGATATTCATTTACCTATGTACTCCCACCTACCCCCAAGGAATATGATGGTTATGACGCCAAGAAAACTTTATTAAAATTTAAATAGATTAAATACACCTGCAGGAGGGAGAAGGAACTAACATATCTCTCCCCATATGCCAGTATCTAACATAGTGGAAATGGTGAAAGACCATTTATTCCCAGGGTAATGGGTGTGACCATCCTGGTTCTAATCAGTGCTATGTCAAAAGTCAGAGTGGGTTTTCACATGGTCAACCCTGTAGGGTTGAGGCAGCTGGACTGTGCAATGATTGGATTTCAGTAGAATAAAGGGGATGTTAGGTGGTATTGGTTTGGAAGGGTTGGGGTTGATTCCCCTCTCCATGCTGGGGGTTGCAGTGTCCCACCTGATATTTTATGTATTATGACATTGTGACAATCATGCGAGATCTTGTGCAATCCAAGCTGGCAGCACCTGGGAAAGCAGGAAAAAAGAGGCCCCCTGTGATGTCTTACAGCACCCCTATGAATTTGCTGTGGCATCCTCAGACACCACAAAGCAGCATTTGGGAACCACTTTCCTTGATCCTTGGGAAGGATCCGATATTTTTGTTCAGTCCTTTTTGTTCAGAGGTGATGGTGACAAGTCTAATGTAAAGTGGATATATTTTTGTATAACTCACAGAGATTTTGGGACCAGTGGGGTCAGGAGTAGCCATGCTTTATGCTAGTCCCCCCTCAAAACATGGCAGGTTAGTGCATGTAGGATTAGGGAAGTGGGGTGGGTAAAGGGGGGAGTCAGAACCAGTTCCTAGAGCAGTGATGGCGAACCTATGACACAAGTGTCAAAGGTGACACACCAGAACATTTGGGGTGACACACCAAAGTTCATCAACACCTGACAAAAACTGAGTTTGTTTTACTCATTTTTCATGTTTTTAATTATTTGATGTTCTTTATATAATACATAGCACATCACATGATTGGACTGTATTTTTTGTTTACACAAATGAATATGAATTGTTTGGGAAGAGGGTTGACACACTAGCAGAATCAGATTAAGCATTTTCCCAAGTTTTAACACGTGTAGCCCAAAAGGTTTGCCATCATTGTCCTAGTGGCTACTCTGTTCAAGGATGCTGGCAGTGAACCTCTTGCCCCTGAATTGTAAAGTCAACCTCAAAGGCTAGTCAGGAAGGGCAGAGCAATCCAGATCTTCCCCAAGCCCCCTTTAAAGGACTTGGCGTTGATAAGATGTGTTCAACATTGGTGATCAATAGTTTGGAGTCAGGATGGGTTGCCTATATGGGGAAAAGGCAGGTTGTCTCTCTCAAGGAAGGGAATCTGAAGCAAAGAGGGTAGAGTTCAGTTTATGTTAGTGTTGCAAGTCGTAGCATTTGATCGATGCATTGTGGCCCTTTTCAAGAATATCTTGCTTGTCCTGTGCTTTGGGTGGGGGGTTGTGTGGAGGCAAATCCTTTTCCCCTAAGATTTATTCATTGCTGAGTTCATTTGGCATGTAAATCAACAGGGAAAAAATACTTTGAAGATCTACTTTTGCCATAAATGTGTTGTTTTTGCATCCTAATCTATTGTATGGTATCTTTTCTCATCTTTAACTTCATATTACTTTAATTGGATAAGGACTGGATTAAGCTATTGTAATATATATGAGCTCAGTATTCTCCTTTATCTCGTATAAATGCTAAATTTATCTCCAGACGATATGATTCATGTGTCCAGAAGACACTGTACTTTGTAGACTAATTATCATATGAATATGCTAGTTCTTTGCTGCTCTCAATGTCTTTTCAGCTTTAGATAAAATGATGCAAGTTTTCAAGTGGATTAACTGAACACACATAGATAGTTCCCAAGTTAGAATAATAATGTGTGAATTATTTGCAAAAATATGTGCAATACTGTGCATGTGTTGCTGTGCATGATACAACAAAGCCATCTATATAAATGTGGCAGCCCTTGTATGATAACAGAGAGATAGCCATGTTTATGTGTTTCTTACAGAAAACACTGCAGATTCCTATGTCATGTTATATACCAGAGTTTCTCAAACTGCAAGTCGGCACTCATTCGGTGAGTCACAAGCCTGTTTCAGGTGGATCCCCATTCATTTCAATGTATATTTTATTTTTAATATATTAACAATGCTACCATGGTATGTGATTGCATTTGAGGAAATGTTACAGATCTGTACTTTTAACAGTCTACTATGTGTATGTGTTTAACAATAATAGTCAATGGGGTAAGTGTGGATAGGACTGCAGTCTTTGGAATGTTTGTGATTTTTTTTTTAATTGGTCAGCGTCTGCTTGGGAGGGTTAATTGGGGTCTTTATTTTAAATAAGTTTTTAACTTATACATATTGTAAACTTTTTCTTAATTAATTTGATTTGATTTTGTGATATGGTTAAAAAATTTCCTGCTTGATGACATCCCAACCATGACATAACTTCCAGGATAATGACATCACTTCTGGTGGGTTACGACCAGTGGTGGGATTCAAATAAATTGACAACTGGTTCTATGTCCTTCAGGGCGGCCTTCAGGGCGGCCGCTGCCTTTCTTCCTTCTCCCAACCTAAAATTAACAACTGGTTCTGCAGAGAACTGGCTGAATTTCACCATTGGTCACGACAGATTGCCATTCTAAAAAGTGGGTCCTGCTGCTAAAATGTTTGAGAACCACTGTGATATACACATCATATATTCCACAATGTAGTCCATCTTTGTTCTATGCTTTGTTTTCCATATTTATATTGAGATGTTTTAATAGGCTTCTCAAGATGCTTCCAAATTTGTATTGAATTATTTGTAGTAATTTTCAGTAGCATTTCATATGTAGGGCAAATAAGTGTACATTAAAATTACAAATTTGGGTAAATGATGGTGATCCAACATGGAAACTTTCGGTCAGAATCTTCTAATAATTATTTATCTCTCTATACTTCCAGTTCATTCCCAACTGTCCTTGCAAAGCAGGAATTTGGGGGTGAATTCCACCCAGTTTTAAGGACACAACTGGAAAGATGCCATTTGAATGTGCAGTTTAATGATTGGATGTACCTTTAAAGATGCTGCTACAATTTGCTGTGACAGCACTTGGTAGTAAATGTGTGGTCCTCCCTACATCCTTTCTGTTTCATAATATGCCCCATGATGTGCCATTTTGCAGTGCATTGTTAAGACACAGTCAGCATGAAGGCAGCCATTCTTTCTTACCAAAAATACACCATGATGGCAGCACATCATGGGAGGCATGTTTAAACAAAATTACTTTAGAAGGATGCTGGAACCTCAGTTCGTGGCCCATAGATAAAGAAACATGCACTGATTCCCCACATAAATAAAAAAATGGAAGTGAAAACAATGAAACAAACAATATGTTCATAATTACATCAGACTGTACAGGATTGACACACACAGTAAGGCAGAGTTTCCCAACCTGGACCCCCAGGCACCACGGAGGTTGTGACCTTCTAGTACTACGTATGTTTCAAAAAGCCTCTCTCCTTAAGGGGGTAGCAACCGGCAGAGACCCATAGGTGACAGCACCCATCATTTCTGGGTTCTCTCTCCAGCAGCAGCTGCTGCTGCTGCCAACAGGGAAGTAAGATAGGGTTTTTTATGGGGTGACCTACAGGAATGACCTACAGGTACAGAGGCCTACAGGTAAGTTCCCAACCCTGCCTGAGGGACAGGAAGTTGGGAACCACTGCAGTAGGGTGTTTTAAAACATTGTGCCTACGACATGGAGAGCTACCATGGGAAAGCACTGCCCACAAACTTCTAAATCAGCCCACAGTCACCTTTTTCAGCTGTAAATTTCCCTGGTGCAGAATCTGAATTTTCTTTCATACTGAGTATGGCCAGCACTCAGCACTGCAAATACAGAGAATATCTTCAGATCAGTTTCGCTCCATAACCAGAACCCTCTCACTGTAATACTTTGCCCTACCTGATTCTACATTGTATATTATGAATTGTCAACTCCATTACTTCTAAGTTCCTATCTCTGTAATGGGCTTTTGAGCTTTATACACACATACAACCTTTTAAAAACTTCTTTCCATTTCTCTTTCTTTTCTATCTCTTGTACTATCCAACATCAAGCAAAAAAAAAAAATCAGAAGAAAACATAATGGGCTTTTGGTGTGTAATACATTATGCAAACTCTTTTGTAACGTTGTAACTGTCTGTGTACATGACTGAGGATGTTATCCTGAGTCAATAGTGTTTAACCTAAGAAATAAAATATTAATTTTTGTCTATTTCCAAACTTAATAATGAGATAAATTATAGTGTGAACACAACCTGACATCAAAAATGGTTTCTGTATAAGGACTACTAACCATTAGTGCAAGTTGCTTTACAAAATAACTCATTGCATTTCAAAATTGTTTTAAAGTTTTGCAGGTATTGATAAGATAATTAACAGCAACGCACACTGAGGCATTTGGTTGTATCTGGTGTTGCATTATGCACAAAGTTTGTTTTGTAAAATTCAAGTTGCCAGTAGTGTTGGTTTTAGATAGACTAGCACAGTTTGTGGTCCATGAAACCAAACACAGCATGGATGTGTATGAAACCAATACACATCCATGTATTGTAGCCTGCCAGATATTGGACAATCCTCCTGTTTTTGCAGTGCCTGGCAGGTAACAGACATGAAATTTTCAAAGCCCCTGTCAGGCTTTAATATGTGGCTGGTGGGCTGCATTTAGCTTGATGATCCACAAGTTGTGCAGATCACATTGACAATAGAACTGCTGGGAGTGCATGACCAGTAGTAACAGAACAAGGCCATAGTAATGAAGGTAATAATACAGTAATCTATTACAAAGCCTCTTTAATGCAAAAAATATTTTGTTTAAAAGCTACTTATTTGCTTTAACTTAAAATGACTGATCCGCATTACTTTTGATAGAGTAACATGGAGGTTAATAGTGAGAACCGCCAGTACACATGGCCTTCATTAACACTATATAATTATACCAAGATTCCTTCAGCTTGACTTGTCAGACAAGATTTTATCTAGATGAATGGTTTTTCCTTGCTTTGAATGCCTGAATGAGTCTCAGAGTCATTTGGCACTTGGCAACTTACATTATGACATGTTATCAGCCAAGTCGTGCGAGGAAAAATTAATTATTTCAAAAAGAAGAAGGAGACAATGACATGCATGAGAGAAATATTTTAGAACATTACAATAACGGTGTTGGCTGTGAGAGAGAAACAAAAAAAAAAAATCCAAGCAAAGACAGGTCCAGTGAAGAAGAACATCTTTCTTCAGAAAATTGCAACAAGGTTACCAATCAGTGAACACAGCCGTCAACCATCAGTCCCCTGCTGCAATGCTATTCTGAGAAAGTTTGAAGCAGTTCAGGAAACATTCTCATTGTCCCCTCTCCATAAATTAACTTAAACATTTTTTTTCTACTGTTATCACTATTGTCCTGAGGCAGTTCCTTGACATACTTTCTATCAAGGGCAGGCAGAAGACAAATTGCAAATTGTGATGAAAATACTGCCATGGCAAGGCTCCGTGACATGCCAAGAACCTGCACACATTTCAGTCTCGGCTTATGGAATATAATACGTTAAAGAAATATCATCGCAAGGCCAATGTGCCCCAGCTTTTAAACGCAAACCTTTTGGATCCAAGCCAGTGTCAGCATTCAGCCGGTATGCTGGGCAGGACTTACCTTTGAGCGGCAGTCTGCCCATTGTGTAACGGCGCGTTCTGCCACTTTCCGGCCCACCCAAGCGGGCAGGAAAGCGGCGGAACGCGCCGTTACGCAACGGGCGGACTTCTGCTCAAAGGTAAGTCCCGCCCAGCGTACCGGCTGAATGCTGCCGTTGATCCAAGCTCTGCAGTAGGATGACTGGCCCTGCTCAGCTGTGAATTGGAAGCTTGTTGGTTTGTCTGCCACTGTGCTGTATGTTTGGATTTGGAGTCAGGGCACAAACATAGGGAGGGCTTTGTACTGGGATAATGGCTCCAGCATGTTGTTGCAACTTCTGTAGGAAAAGGACTATAAAGGTTGCCCAGAAAAAGTATACAGATTTAATTTTTTAATTTTTCAAAATAAGGCTAGAAATACAATGACGTCTGCAGCATAGTAACTAAGAGCCCAATCCTGAGCAAATTCCTATGCTGCAGTACAGTGGGGCTGGAGCAGCCTCTATCCAGTGTGGGAACAAAGGCTGCCGGAGGTCTCTCCAAGGTAAGGGGACCTTTATTCCCTTACCCTGGGTAAAGCCCCAGCAGCGTTTATGGGGCTACTCAGATCTGTGCCAGTGAAATTGCTGGCACAAATCCAAGCAGCTCAGTGTTGGGCTTTCAGACCTTGGAATACCATCCCTACCCCTTCCCAGGCCTGATCTCTGGGTAAGGTCCCTATCCCAGGAATGCTAGGGAGCTGGACCAGCGGTTCCTAAAATGTGGGTCATGTTAGTTCATGTTAGTTCACCATTGTGAATTTAAACTGGGCCATTCCTCCTTCAGGGGAGAATCACTGCCCCAAAGGAAAAATTAGGGGATGTGGTGGTGCTGCACGTTAAACCACTCTGCTGAGCTTGCTGACAGGTTGGCAGTTCGAGACCATGCGACGGAGTGAGCTTCTGTCGCTTGTCTCAGCTCCTGCCAACCTAGCAGTTCAAAAGCACATAAAAATATGAGTATATAAATAGATACCACTTTGGTGGGAAGGTAACAGTGTTCTGTGTATAGGCATGCTGGTCACAAGACCATGGAAACTTACCTTTGGACAAACATCGGCTTTTCGGCTTAGAAACGGAGATGAGCACTGCCCCCTAAAGTCAGTCACAACTAAACCATTTGGTCATGGGGAAACCTTTACCTTTAAAGGAAAAATTAGTCATTAAAGGACAAAGAAGCTAAGTAAAGATAAACAATATGTAGAAAGACCAGGTTTCCTTTTATGTTTGTCTACAATTTCATTTAGGTTCCTCTGTCTGTCTCTGGCATCCTTCTGAATTACCTGGCTTGCAAAAGTTACAGCACGAATGAAGCAGCATATCCTCATTACATACATCACCTTTATCTCTAATCATAATTTAAAATATTTCTAATGGACAGCCCAATCCTGAGCTGCCTGGCCACCGTGGGTATAGCAGTAGACCAGGCAGCCACAGGAGGCTCCACAGGAGAAGGGTGCGGGGGAGATGCGTCTCCTTGCCTTGTGGCCCAACATGGAGGACAAGAACCAGTGGTGAAGGTCGCAGCCGGTCCCACCCCTATTCCTCCCCTCCCCTGCCCAATTCCACCCCCGTCTTGCCTAGAAAGCACACAACACTTGCAAGTGGTAAACGTACAGCTTGCTGATGCTGGGTTGCCACCACCAGGTGTGTAGGACCGAAGCTGAGCCAGGACTGGCGGTAATGGCTTGGTAATGACCGGTGCTGGAGGTGCCTTATGGCCAGGGGTTACCCATAACTTATAACTTAGTTATGGTCTAAATCATTATATCTGTTTCCCATTCTTCACATGCAGCAAGTTAATACATAGTTTCTTATTATTAATAAAGATATTTGCTTATTGTTTAACATCATAGATTTATGTCTACTAATTTTTAGATTAGAAAAAATCTAAACTTCCTTGAACCACGGTCCTACCACATATAGCCCTACCATATGATGCAAAAATTGTCTGCGCTTATCATATATTAAAATAAGGTTTGAAATCCTTACGCAGCAAAAAAAATTAAAAAATAAAATATCTTTATTCTTCATATCTATTATATATCTATATATCTGAGAACAGTACTTTTGAACTTTTACCACATATAATGAAAAAAACTATATTATTCTTATACACATGTGTGTGCATGAGCATGTGCATGCATCTTCACCACCTATTTGACTTATTTTCATACATTTTACTAATGTATTTGAATTTGATATACCTGTCATCTATGCATTGCCTATGCATCATTAAAAAAATTAAAGTTTTTATTTAAAATTTGCTTTTAATATACTACACGTTCCAGACATTTTAATCCAAAATTATCTCATTGTTCTCTTAAGATGTCAAACCCTATTAACCCAATATTTAACCTATTCCTTTTCTTTCACAGTATACCCCTACATCTCACATCATCCCCTTCTTTACCTTCCCATCACTGTATTCTAATCAGATTTTATCAGAATGACTAGGTAAGTATCTAATTCATTTGTGCCCAATATACCTGCACAAACTCCAACCAACTTTCAGAAATTTCCACTCTTGGTTTTCCGTTGGATTCTGTTTTTGTGCCACTTCCATCCAGGCCAACATACCTTGAACTTGATCTCGCTCTATATTCCAAACTTCCTATGTGTTTTCAGATTAATCTCTACTCTCTTTGTCTCTACTCTTTTTATTTCAGTTTTTATTTATTCTTTTATTACATCTTTTGTTTCTTTTAAGGATGCGTCTAATGTGGATAAATCTTTCAACTCTGCTTTCATACTTTGTAGTTCATATTGTAATTCCGCCAACTTCAAATCCATTGTCTTCCTTTTCCAAGGGTTCAGGGCAGCGGTGTCAACCAGGCGGAACGGCCCGCTATGCTGTTCCGCTAGTTCCGCGGACGGGCCCAGGCCGCGCTGCCTCTCCCGAGGACGGGCAAGCTGCTCCTGGGCCCTCCCTCCCTCCCACACATCCGAATCGCTCTGAAACGGAGCAATTCCAGGCGCAGGGAGGCGCAGGGAGGCATGGCTGGCCTCCGCCATAGGGGCGGAGGGCTGCCAATCATCCGGGCATTCCGGTTCCTGGCACACCCGGATGACATCACTGGTTCAGGGTACAAGCAACAGGAGAGCATGCCAACTCTCCAAGTACACCAACCCCTGCTTTCCTCCAAGCCTGTTGTCTGCCTAGCAACCGCCCAGCACTCCCCTCCTTGCTCTGCAGAAATCCTCCAGTGCAGATAGAATTACTCTATCTGCTGCTCACCCGTTCCTCCCGCCCAGCATTCTGGCTGCATGACGCTGCTGCATCCAGGCCCTCATTGGGGTCCTCAATACTGATTAGTGAATGTCAATCTCAGTAAAAGAAACTTTCTGGAATATTATTGCGTGTGTGTGTGTGTGTGTGTGTGTGTGTGTGTGTGTGTGTGTGTGTG
>JAJKFI010033916.1:0-26817 GCA_029204185.1 Lerista edwardsae | reverse complement strand
CCGGGGGCTCTAGGGGGGCCCGACCCCCGCAGTGTTTGTGGCCAGGCAGCTAGGCTTCCGCATGCCGAGTTTGGCGCCAATCGGTCCAGGCGTCACAGCGGGGCATGGCGGACGTCTTGTTTCGCACCCCTTCTTGCCCCCCACATCGAGGGGGGGCTGAACCCGGACTCTGACGGCGTCGGGAGCGTCGTCGCTCATCTCGGCGACCCCGGAAACTGTGGATTTGACGCCGATTTTGGCCGTTTTTGACCGTTTTCAAGCGGGGACCCCCGCGTACCCCCACCCCCGTGGGCGCTAGGGGGCCCCGACCCCTGCAGTGTTTGTCGCCAGGCCGCAAGGTGTATGCGTGCCGAGTTTCGTGCCCATCGCTCCAGGCGTTGCGGAGCCTATGCGAGACATACATACACACACACATACACACCCAGGCTCTTTATATATAAAGATAGAAGCAATGCATTTTCCCCTGCAGAGACATGTGTAAACGCTTTCTTTGCACGTTATCATGTTTTCACTGATTTTTTTAAAGTGAGAAGCATTCCTAGGCATTTAAGTAGTGTTGGGTGATCTGAAGATTTATCTGCAATGCGAAAAAGGTTGGAGCCAGTTTAGACAATCCGTGAGAGCTGATAAATGCCAATACATTTCTGTTTCTCTTAAACACATACACACAGAGACACATAAATTGGGCTCCAACCTTACAAGCATTGATAATAAGTAGGTAAATGTGCTGATCAAAGCAGTACTTTGCATACCCCTAAGGGAAAAGGCAATGTAAATGGTGAGCAAAGGTATGCTTTAAAGTATAAGGAGATTCACTTTAATGTATTTTCTCTAGCGATAAGGCCAATTACATTTTTGAATCTCAGTGTTTATCTTGTGCAAATGAAGTTAAGGCTGCAATATAATGCAGGCGTAGTTGAGAATCAGCCCCATGGAACTCAACAACAGGACTTAAAAATAAATATGCCGCCAGTTAAATATGACCCAACTGTCCCTATTTATCAGAGAGTCTCCTAGTTATTAGGTCCTTTTCCATGCTAAATTGTGTCTGCATTTGATCAATAGGGATACCTTTAATGTTTTTCTGTTTGAATACACATGCTATAATGAATTGAGTTCCCCTGCCTACCCTCCTTTGCACACATTCTGAAGCTCCCAATCCGGAGACCAAATGCTACATGTATTTCAGGTCAATCCTAATGGAGCCTAGCACTGCTTTTGCTAGTGCTCTGGCAGTCCAAGATCCTTTATGGCTGTTACAAAAGGCAACGTGCCGTTTTGTACAGCCAGGCAGTGGTATGCCTTGTGGGGGGACCCGGAGGGGTAAAATGGGACAGAGTGGCAGTGGGGCCGCAGCTGCTGTTTGCTTACCCACCTGCCGTAGCCACCACAAGTGCAAAGACAAGCAGTGTTTGGGGCCCCCCCCCCCCCTTGCAGTCCAACCGCTCCAAAATGGAGCGTAGATTGCCGGGGGGGTGTTCTGGGGGCGGCACCTAGCGTCAGGGATGGTGAGCATTGGCCTGGCCTGGGCAGCACCTCAGCTGGGTCCGCCACTGCTGCCAGGAAGAAGTGAGTGTTCCTGTAAGTTAGTGCTGGGCAGGAAGGAGGTGCAAGGAGTCTGGAAAGGGAGGAACAACATGAGGATTAGGGCAGGGAGGAGGGTGGATCAAGGCTGGAAAAGGGGTGTTATTGGTGACAGTGGCACCACCAATATACTACCTGCCCCCCATTTCTGGCCCTGATCTGCATTCCTGAGTCCCCTCAGGCTTGCACCAGCAAAGTCAGTGGCACTGACTCTGAATAGACCCAATGGGGCAGTGAGGGCTTACTCTGGTAAAGGGAACAAAGCTTCCCTCTGAGATTGCCCCCCACAAGATGCTGCATATGCTTTGGTGGTGTGGTTGCATCGGTGAGAGTGGATTTATTTGAGCTGCCTGAGGTGCAACTATACTACAATAAATATCAGATTAGATATTCTCATATGGCCCAATCTTATTCTGCACAGGTGTGCAGGATGAAGGCTGATGATGCAGTGGCTGCTGTTTCCTGTGCACCTGCAGGGGAGTAATTCTTCCCCAAGTCACCCCTGCCACTACTTTACCTGCTCCAGCATAGGCTGTGTGAGCTATTGGAATGCATATGGGGCCTCCAGCTATTTGCTCTGGTGGCCCTGAAGCGCATGATAGCAGCATGGCTTTTTTATGGTGGTGGATTGCGAGGTTTGCTGCCATAGGCCATGGATAGGATTGCGCAGGGAGGCTAGGCAGGCTGTTCGGTATGAAATTCACCAGGTGACCTTTGGTCTTTCAGCCAATTCTACCCACAGCACTATAGTGAGAACGGAAAAAAATAGCCCGTATATGAACAGCATACATACACTGCCACGAGCTTCATGAACAAAGGGCAGGATATGAATGTCCCTAACTGGACAGACAGTTGACCACAAGACATCTTGTGGTCTTATAGATTCTTGTGGTCTTATAGAATCTTATAGATTCTGCCAACATGGAGTCCACATTGAGTCAAACCTGACTGACTTTACTCAAAATCCTCTGTGAAAGCGTGACAGTGGGCATTGGGAGAGTGTTACTTATAACAAAATTTGCATGTTGGGACCCACCAGAAGTGATGTCATTAACCTGGAAGTGATGTGGCATGAAGTGACATCATCTAGCATGAAGTGCTGTCATTATCACATAATAAAATGACACTCCTGAAATGCAAATCGGCATTCTTGGACTGCAGCAATTCTATAACCATGAAACATCCCTGACAGAAAGCAAGATTAGGACAAAATATTATGTAAAAGCACTGAACTAAAAACATTTAAAACAAACAAACAAAAAACCTCACTTGAAAATTCAAACTGTTAATACACACAAAAGGAATATAACAAGAATAAGGTCTGCAGTTTCCAAGATGCCTTCTCCCAGCTTTCTGCAACTCACCTGGCTGGGTCCATACTGGCTTGCCACATTGCACTGAGCCTGCACAAAATTCAAACAGAAGAAGTCCTGCTGACTTACCACTGACTTGCACCCCATAATGCATCACATTATGAGCAGGTGCCCAAAAAATCCCTGTCAGTCTCATCACTGTGTTGTGCTGAGCATGTGAAAAATGCAAACAAAAAAAGTCCTGCCAGCTTCCTCTGCTGGGTGAGTAGGGGCATTATGCCAGCCAGGCTGGGGAAAGGTTTTTTTTTAAGTCACAGTCCCCCAAATGTCTAAATGTCAGTTGTCCGGATAAGGGGTAATCAACCTGTATTTGATTTGAGGCAGGAAGTATGGTCTGGTGGTTGAGCCTGTGCCTGCCAAAGAAAGCTAAGCAAGTTCAGCTGTGGTCTAGAGTTGGATGGGAGATGTTGGATGGAGATGAGAAATCTGCTGACAAACATTGTGAATGCACACTGAGTATGCAATCCTAACCTGGAGTTAGGTCGGCACAGTTAGGCCAGCAGTGTTTGGCCAGCACAGGGGACACTGTAAAGTGCGTTTGGACCACTCTTGGAGTTAAAGAGGCCAGCACACAGACATGTGTCATCATCCTCCCTGACTTTGAGAATGGTCCAAACACACTTCACAGTATCCCTTGTGCCAGCTAAACTTTGCTGGCTTAATTTGTGCCAGCCTAACTCCAGGTTAGGATTGCGCCCTGAGAGAGAGTGTGGAATGTGTGGAATGCAGAGGAGTCTGTTATAGTTGCTTATCATCTTGAGCATCAACCACTGCTACTGCTACTGCTACTGTTAGCACAGAGCACAGCCAGGATGATGGCCACACTAGGATAGACTACATCTGATGGACTGAGTTACTCTCACAGAACAATTATTGTAAACTCTCCATTGAATACAATAGTGGTTTAGATTTGCCTGCTTGCGTAAGCTGTTGCCTTGGGCTACTTTGGCATGGGAAAAGTGAGATATAAATTCTTCAAATAAAAACAGAAATATTTGGTATATAATCTATACAACTTCCCAGCACTGATGCAGCCATAACAATGGGGCATGAGCTGAATCCTTTGGAGGTGGGCAGTCACAGAGGCTTCTTCAAGTTAAGAGAACATTTGTTCCCTTACCACAGTTTTCTGAAGCCCTTCTGAAGCTGGGGGAGAGGCAATGAAAGCATGACATTAAGACTCATGCTTTTTTCTATTAAAAATAGCACATGGGGGGCCCAGTCAGAATCAAAGCAGGGGGAAAGTGTTATGGTCCCACTCACTCATCCACAATTTTGCAGTTTCACCGTGCACATGTTATTGGTGAAACTGCAAAATTGGCATGTTATTGAAAGAAATAAAACCAAAAGAAAACAGATCACCTTATTTATTTATTTATTTATTTATTTATTTATTTTGAAGAATTTATACCCCGCCTTTCCCATGCTGAAGCAAATGCCCAAGACGGCTTACATGGGCAGGCTAGTCTAAACCACCATTTTCCAATGGGGCTTTTACAAATATACAGTATTCTGCGATTCACGAAATCCTCAATCCCAGATGTAGCCTTTGAAGTGTGGTTCTCTCCTCTGGCCGTGTGACATCGAGCTTCAGCAGGTGATCGTAAGTCCAGCCTGGACAGGTCCTTAAGGTTGGACAACATTCCCACACTGGCTAATCAGCTCCACAGTGACTCCATTCTGCCACAACAGGTACTGCAGCTTGTCACAGCCTGGCATTCTGTCTCCCATCCAAAAATAGACTGCAGACTCTCCTGCTTAACTTCAGGCAGTACCAGCAGCTCAACCATCAGTCCACACCTCCTCCCCCATCAGTCCACGCCTCCTCCATAAATCTTATGCATAAATCGTATGCATTTAGTGTAACATTTAGTTTGCCCTAAAAATATGAAATTAGCAGTATAATGCATCTCAGCAAAATATCTAGAGAACAGGAAGCACACGCAGCTAAGTAAACCATTCACATAAAAAACCTTGTAAAATAATGCTAGAAGTTGAATTCCTGTTGAAAGCAGCAGGAGAGGAAGCCAGACATCTCTCTCTGAGGAAGGCATTCTAAAGTCTGGTGCCATCCAAGAAAAGACCCTGTCACTGACATCCACGAAATGAATCTCCCAGATACTCTAAGGATATGCCAGAGCTAGCAACCCTTCTCTAGCGTGAACATACAAGGGGAGAACATACAAGGGGAGAACTGAAAAGAACTAACCAGGAATATGTACCTATTTAGATCGATCAAGGCGTGCATCTGTGCCACACAACACAATCTCACACAATTCATTTACTTTTCATTCATTTACTTTTTTTTTGGGGGGGGGGGGTATGTGGCAGGCCTCTTCCACACCCTAATAGCTGCAGAGCTATAAAAAGTTGATCTTAGCTAAAGTTCCTAAAAGAGGCTACTTCTTACTATTTCAGTTTGAATATATTCAAGAACGCATTTTGCGTTTTGCTGAGAGTGCAAACCTAACCTGGAGTCAGGCTGGCACAGTTAGGCCAGCAAACCTTGGCTGGCACAAGGGACATTGTAACACGTTTGGACCCCTCTTGGAGTCAGAGAGGCCAGCACACAGAAATGCACCATCCTCCCTGACTCCAAGAGTGGTCCAAACACACTACGGTGTCCCTTGTGCCAGTCTAACTTTGCTGGCTTAACTATGCCGGCCTGACTCCAGGTTAGGATTGCACTCTAAATCTTGTCTCCTTGCTGAAATCTCTTGCCTTGAATATCACTAGTCAATCAATCAATCACTAGTATTTATATACCGCTTTTCAACACAAAGTTCACAAAGCGGTTTACAGGCAAATAACAACATTAAAGTTAAATGGCTCCCTGTCCCAAAAGGGCTCACAATCTAAAAAATACCTACTGAAATAGCACCCCAGATGACTATGGTAAAAAATAGTCATTGTAGCCATAGCCTAAGCCCAGGCTGTCACAGGACATCTGAAATCAATTCATTGATGTTTTAATTACAGCTCGTTAACAGGAGAATATCTTCATGCTATTGAATAGCTTCATGTCCAAAATAGCAAGTGAGCTCATTCCCTGTTTCTTAAGGCAATTTAATTTGCTAATGCTAAGAAACAATCTCATATTTGCACCCTCCATCTGTGTTGACATGGGAATAGCATCAAATAACAGCCACTGCAAACTCTTATAGGGTTTAAAAATGCCAGTCTGTATTTCTGAATGTGAAGCACACATGATCACTGACATACATAACTTCTAAAACAACCACAAATGTGAATCTATCAAGCCTCTAATGAGAGCAACAACTAAAGAGTTTATGACAGCAGAAGAGACTTCCACGGTCATAAATTGGCTGCCGATGACACATGTAGTGTAGAAGTGTACTGCTTAATGGCAGTACACTTACTGCGGGCTTAATGGGGCTTAATGGCACCCTGGGCATGCCAAGTCATGATATAACGATGTTATGATGTCATGATGTTGGGGGGGGAGGCCACCGCTTGGGGAAATTTGCCCTCTCCATGGTTCTGAACCCAATTACACACAACTTTCATGCAATATTTTTAAAGGAAAAATAAACTTCCACTTGATTTTTTTTACATGGCAACACCGCCCCCCCAAATTATACTCAGCACAACAGCTTAGGGTTTATAGAAGTTTTATTAAATTAACATAAACCTGCAGAAGGGAAAGAACCTTAACCCCACGTGTCTTGGCTCTATAATTTTGGGGGCAAACATCAGTAGCCATCTATCTCCCCCAGATCTCCAAGTCCAGTGTCACATCCTGGCTCAAGGCCTCAACCAATCAAAGATTGGTATAGCCCAGTGATAGCGAATCTATGACAAGCGTGTCAAAGGTGTCACACCACAACATTTGGGATGACACACAGAGGCAGATCTACAGGGAGGGCAAAGCTCTAAGTGTTGCAAGAAGCCTTACCCTGTCATGTAAATCTCTCCTCTCCCTTGCTGCTGTAGCCAGTAAGCAACGCCAAGATGTTGCTTTTCCCTGTGAGGATTGGCTAAAACGGTGCAGGAGAGGAGTGATTTCCACTGCAAGGTAAGGCTTCTTGCAAAACTTAGAGCTTTGCCCTCCCTTAGATCTGCCTCTGGTGACACACCAGAGTTCACCAACACCTGACAAAAACTGAGTTTATTTTACTCATTTTCCACTTTTTGCAATTATTTGATGTTTCTTTATAAAATACAAAGCGCCCCACATGATTGGACTATTTTTTGTTTAAATAAAGTAATATAAAGAACTGTTCTCTTTTGTTTGGGAGGGGGATTGACACACCAGCAGAGTCAAGTTAAGCATTTTCCAAAATTTTGACACATTGAGCCAAAAAGGTTCACCATAACTGGTCTAGCCTATCACAGCCAACCCAAAGGATCGAGGCAGCTGGTTGGCACTGACCCACATAGGTGAAGCCTTGTACTGGCCTTTGCCCACACCTGCCAAGGGGTTTGTCAGCCAGTGTCTCAAACCAGACAGGATTTGTAAGACTGGTCCTGGCTTGCTCCTTGACCTTGCTGACCTTCAGGTTGTACACAAGCACACCTGTCTACCTAGCCAGCCAGTGACCTGCCACACCCACTCGGGAAACCCACTACTTAACCTTCCACAAATGCCAGCCTGGGGTAGGCAAAAAAACTGCCATCCACACGCCAATCAGGGTGACAGCAAAAAATTCCTACCTGATCCCCCTAAGGGCAACCAGCTACTCTCAGATTATACAGCGAGGGCTGGGCGTGACTCACAAAAAAGGCACAGACTGAGCTCGGGCACTTCAGCCCCCAATGCTCAGCCACGGCACGCCCCACAGCAACAGGGACAGCCAATTGCTGGTCCCTATTTTCCAGCCCTTGCCCTGCTCACTGGTGGGGGCCTCACAAAGAGCAGTGAGACCCCGAAGAGCCCCCAATGGCATTTTTCTATTGAAAGAGACACAGTAGGGATGAGAACCACAATGGGAGAAAAGTTTAAAGATCCCATCCCCTACCCAAGATTTTTCTTTACCCCACCCCCACCCCCACCCCCAGAACACTATTTACAAAATCCTCACAAGGTAATGTTAGATGCATTGTGGGTATATCTACTTTGGCCCTTGGAGTCTCTACTCACATCCAGTGTATTGTCCTTCCATAACCAATCCCCATGATGTCCATTGCTTTTGAACTTCTATCACCTTTTGCCATCCACATTTGTACAAGCTATATCAGGGGGGTCAAACCATGGACGTGCCCCCCCCCGAAGAAATTCCAGCCCTCATTGTAATTGGTCTCTTCTAGCATGATAATTGGGCTCTCCATTTTCTTTGGCACATTGCACATTTTCTTTGGCAGCTAATGAGTTTCTATGTGGGAACAAGAGTTCTGATTTCGGACCATCACCTCCTTAATGACATCACTTCCTACTTAGTGATGTCACATCCAACCCTCAGCAGGCGTCATGAATGCTATTCGGCCTACTCTATGAAATGAGTTTGACACCCCTGAGCTATATCCATGAGGAAAGATGTTTCAACTCTTTGCTTTCTTTTTTCTTAGCTGTAAAAATCTATTAGCTGTTCCACACCTTAATGTGCTACTTACTGTCTGCTTAACAGATTTTCTATCATATTCTTTGTTTGGCCAACAACCCTCCCTCTGCCCCCGGCAAAAAAAGCAACCAAAGCAGATCGTAAAAGATGCCAAAAGGGGGGGGGGAGTTGATGTTGTGTTCCAACGCTTATTCTCCAGGTTACTGGAAATGTCACTTCACTTTCCCTGTTTAATGTGGCAACTGCACAGGAGTTTGAGAAGCCCAGCAGCCTTGGCAAGGCTTCATGACAGCTTGTCAGGCCCCAGGCAATGGCACACAGCCGCTCCTTCTGATCATTAATAATTAACTATTAGCCATACATTTTTAATAAGTGATTGTTTTGAATTCACCCGTTTTTTTAAACAATTTGTTTGCATTTAAAAGCACCAGAAGGGGGAGGCTGCAGCTGCACCTGTTCGTTCAAAACTTCCTACTTCAAACAGAGCACAACACTACCTGCGCCAAAAAGGCAAAGTCAACCCCTCTTTCAAAATGTCAACGATGAAACTAGATACCCTTCTGCAATCATTGCAATGCCCCTGTCCTGCTCTCCTTAGAGAGCATGAGAGAGAAGAATAAGGACGGTGACTGACCTTCAAGGTTTCTGTCAGTGATCAAGGTGGTGGAGTTAGGGTCAGTTCCTGCCAACTGCTTATTCTGAGCGGCAAGTGCATCCACCCAAGTGACAAGTGACAAGAGAAGATGTTTATTTATTTATTTATTTATTTATTTATTTATTTATTTATTTATTTATTATTAGATTTTTACCCCGCCTTATTGTGCCCGAAGGCACCCAAGGGGGCATTACAATATATATATAAAAAACAATATAACAATTCACATTAAAAACAATTAAAACAGTATTAAACAACAATACAATCAAAAATTAAGAACACAATTAAAAACAAATTTATAAACAATTTAAAAAACAACAAGCCCCGTGGATTATAATAACCAGCCAGCCTGTCAACAGTTAAAAGCTTTTTGGAATAAAAAGGTCTTCAGCCCCTGCCGAAATGTAAACAAAGAGGGAGCAGTTCTCAATTCTAAGGGGAGGGTGTTCCAGAGTTGGGGGGCCACCACCGAAAAGGCCCTCTTCCTGGCCGCCGCCCCTCTCACTTCTCCTGGTGGCGGCACAGTCAAAAGGGCCCCCCCAGATGATCTAAGAGTACGGGTTGGATTATATGGAAGAAGGCGGTCCCTCAAATACCCCGGACCTGAGCCGTAAAGGGCTTTAAAAGTCAAAACTAGCACCTTGAATTGGGCCCGGAACAGAACCGGCAGCCAGTGCAGTCGCCGAAGCAGCGGCTCGACGGAGTCAAACTGACGTGCCCCAGCAACCACCCGAGCCGCCGCGTTCTGTACTAGTTGTAATTTCCGGACCGTCTTCAAAGGCAGCCCCACCTAGAGCGCATTGCAATAATCTAATCTAGATGTCACTAGGGCATGGGTCACAGTGGCCAGGTCCAGTTTTAGAGCTCAGTGACAAATTAAAGAACAGTAAGTCACCAGGCCCAGATGACATCCATCTAAGAGTTATTAAAGAACTGAAGAACCAAGCTGCTGTTCTCATAATTATAGTATGCAACTTGTCCCTTAAAACTGCCATGGTGCCAGAGGATTGGAGGATAGCAAATGTCACGCCAATCTTTAAAAAAGGAAGAAGAGGGGATCCAGGAAACTACAGGCCAGTCAGACTAACGTCTGTTCCGGGTAACATGGTGGAAAGCCTCATCAAAGATAAAATCTTAAAACACATGGAAGAACAAGCCTTGCTGAAGGAAAATTGTCATGGCTTCTGTAAGGATTTATCTTGCCTCACAAATATTTTAGAATTATTTGAAAAGGTCAACAGGAATGTGGATGCAAATGAACCCATGGAAATGATATATCTGGATTCCAGAAAGCATTTGACATGGTCCCTCCCCAAAGGCTGCTGAGAAAACTTTATAGTTGTGGAATAACAGAGCAGGTCCTCTTATGGATTAAGAAATGGTAGAGGACAGGGAAACAGAGAGTGTGTATTAATGGACAATTCTCACAATGGAGAGAAGTGAAAAGAAGAGTGTCTCAAGGATCTATCCTGGGACTGGTTCTTTTCAACTTGTCATACATGACCTGGAAACAGGAATAAGCAGTGGATGACACTAAGAGTACAATCCTATACTGATCCAAGGAGACAAATCCTTCAAGGAGATTTATCGGGACTGCGTGGCCTCCTGGATAGTCTTATGGCCGAATCCCAAGCCTGCCCCTGTCCTGGGCTGGCACACCTACAGGCCCGCCCACCACCTGCCCAGAAGCGCCCTCCCCCCGCCCACTCCCTTCTCTGTCCCAACATGGCACCTCCCTTGGCTCAGCATGGAGGCAACAGGACCGGCGCAGCCTGCAACAAAATGGCAGATGTGTTTTAATATAGTCAAGTGATGCATATTGGGGCAAAAAATCAAAACAACACTGTGCTGTCTGTGACGGATCAAATCTTGGGGTACTAGTGAACAACTTGATGAAAGTGTTGACCCAGAGTGCGGCAGCTGTGAGGAAGGCAATTGCATGTTTGGGATAGTTACAAAAGGATCCCTTTTGTGAAATAAATGGCCAATATTATTATGCCATTGTACAAAATCAATGGTAAAACCACACATGGAGTACTGTGTACAGTTCTGTTCGTCACATCTCATAAAGGACATAACGGAACTAGAAAAGGTGCAGAAGAGAGAGAGAACAAAATGATTACTGGGCTGAGGCGCCTCCCTTAGGAGGAAAGGCTAAAGCCCTGAGGGGGGACATGATTGAGATATACAAAATTATGCATGGGATTGATAGCAATGATAGAGGGATGTTCCTTTCCCTCTCTCACATCCCCAGAACCAGGGAACATCCACTGAATCTGAGTGTTTGGTGAGTGATAACAGATAAAAGGAAATACTTTTTAATCCAGCAGGTAATTAATCTGTGTAACTCCTTGCCACAGGTGATGGCAAGAGGCAGAATGTCAGAGGCAATGGAGAGGCAATGAGAAGATGCAAGTATTTTGTTGTTTTATGTGCTTCCTGTGGAATCTGATGGGCCACTGTGAGATACAGGAAGCTGGACTAGATGGGCCTTTGGCCTGATCCAGCGGGGCTCTTCTTATGTTCTTATGGGAAGCAATAGTTGCCACTTTGCTCTCTGTATCTGCAGGCTGCTCTCAGCTATCCACAGCATTCAGAACCCCCCCCCAGCATTTGCAGCCATCCTGAAGCTATTGGCTGGAACAGTTCAACCGTCTCTGCTGCAGAGACCATTTGAATGCATCAGAGACCTTCAAAATGGCACCCATGAGTATTGCAGAGCCCTTTAAAATGGCCAGCAGAGAAGCTATCCATGCCCTTTTGAAGCTTCTCACAGTCATTTTAAAGAGCTTTGCACTATGCGCATGCACTATTTTGAAGGTCTTTGCTGCATTCTGAGGGGCTCCACTGCTATCCTGTGGGTCTTCTGTTGACAAATTTGTTAGAAACTAACTTCAGTCTTGGGATCAGTGACTCAGGAAAGAGTCATGAATTTGACTTGTGTTTTGACTCTCTTTAGTGTGTGTGTGTGTGTGTGTACTTGCTTACTTTTTTTTCTATTGCTTTGGTGTTTCCATGAAAGACATTGTGGTACGATCTGGAAACTGCCTTTCAGGTTGGCGGCAGCAACATAAGTGGTGGGAGGAGTGTAGATAGTTCCAGGAGGTGGGGCTGGGAGGGTGAGGGAAGGAGGGAGGCTGAAGTTTAAAAAAAATTCATAAGGATTTGACTCATTTCTTGAAATGACTCAAGCCAAAATGACTCAAAAATTTGAAATGGTGTCAAGTTGCAATGGCACACGCTATGACTTGTGAGTCAAGGTAAGTGGTCATTGACTTGTGATGGGCTCAATGACTAGAGCACATCCTTGGATGCCACTGCTGTCTTGTTCCCAGTTGGTTTCTTTCCAGGAAAGCAATTGGGGAAAGGGCCTCACCTCCTTTCCTCCACCAATTCTTTTCCTCCTCCATGACTTGCTGCTACTTCTGAACTGGCTGGGCAGGGAGGATGCTGCAAAATATACCACTCCCCATATTCCTCCTACCTGGCAAATGTAGCAACAGTGGTAGAAGTGGAGGAACTGAGAAAGAAGCCTAGGAATCAAAGGTGGAAGTGTGGGGTGGAGCATGTGCTCCATGTGAACAAGAAAAAAGAAGTCCTGCTCATAGGCGGAGTGTCTATGTGGTCTGGGGTGGCACCTGATGTGGGTGCTGTCAAAGGGGTGGGTGCTCTGGCAAAGGAGAGGAGGAAAAAGCCTGAGCGGGTATCAGCCTGCCATTCACCCTTGTGCCCATTTTGCTCCAAAATGGAGCGTTTGCAGACACTGAGTGTTTGGCGAAGCAGCGCAGGGGAGAAGGCGGTTGTGCCAGGTGTGTGGTGGCACAGGGGGCGATGTCACCTTGCCTCCGGCATCACCAGAGCCGTTTATGGCTCTGATCCTACTTGATGCCCCTTCAGCTCCTGGCTCAGCTTAGGTCAAGCATGTATTTGATTATGGGCACAATCTTAACCAACTTTCCAGCACCAGGGTAAGGGCAATGCAGCTCTGAGGTAAGGGAACAAACCTTGAGGAGGCCTCTGTGATTACTACTCCACTGCAGAATGCAGAACATGCCCGACTGGCACACCTACAGTATGTAAGTGCTGGAAAGTTGGTTAGATTTGCACCCTATGGCAATGACAAAATGGAAATTAGTTGCAGAAGTCAGGGGTTATGCCAATTGGATCTGGGATTTGCCAGACCTTGGGATCCGCCAGCATATTGTATGGATAGGGTTGGGCCATTAGATATTCAGATAGTTTCTCTTGTGGGCAAAATGCGGTATCTTTTGTTTTCTATCTCGAAAACTAAAATCACAAATGAAATGTTTCTTGCTAGTGCAGAAATGACATCGTCACACAGGAATTTTTGAAAAGTGACAGTGATGACATCCAATTGATATTCTCTTTTCTACCAAAAGCACAAGGGAGAGGCAGACACAAAGTGTTAAGATAAAAGGAAGAGAAGACCAACTGGATTATTCCAACAATGTGATTTGGTGGATGTTATTTCATCTCAGTCTTGTTCTTCAGTTAGTCACAGCAGACAGTGCTGGTTGTAATGACAGTGTGTTGAATGTTTACTTGAAGCAGATAGTTGAGAGGGTTGTTGTTTTTTTCTTTCCACATGTCAATAATAAAAAACAAAAAAGATTTCCATAGAGCACGAGTCATTATAGCACCAATATGAAAGAAAGGCTGCTAAGGGCAACTGTGAAATAGGACACAATCCTGGAAATGTCTAGCACATGTGTAGCTTTAAGTAGCAGTGGCATTCCTAGAGGGCATTCCCTGTTGCCATTGTTGATATCATAATGAAGCCTCAATCCTCCCCATGATCAATGTTTGACTCTGGAGAAAAATCCTCCTGGGACATTCCTGTTATTAGGAGTTGAGGGAATTAGGGCGCAATTCTACGCTGGAGTTAGGCTGGCACAGTTAGGTCAGCAAAGTTTGATTGGCAGAAGAAACATACCGTAAAGTATGTTTGTACCACAGACGTGCGCAGTGGTGTCATCCAAATGATTTAGAAACCGGTACTCACTTTTGATTGGCACTTGTCCAAATGCCAAACAAATAATGATTTAGGCCAGCTCAACTGCTAGAAACCGGTACTCGCGTAGTGGTGCGTAGTGGGTGCATGACATCACTGGACGTGCGCCATCCTCCCTGACTCCAATCATAGTCCAAATGCACTTTACGGTGGCTCTTGTGCCAGCCAAACTTTGCTGGACTAACTGTGCCAGCCTAACCCCAGGGTAGGATTGCACTCTCAATCAGTCCCACATGAAGCAAAGCTGAATTTTGCTAAGAGTTTTATTACAAGGAAATAACTGCATTATACAGGCCGCCGCAACAAGACAGAAAACAAAGCAATAAGAGGTCTAGTCAAAGTAGGAAGGAGCAATCAGGGCCGGCCTTAAGCCAATGTGACCAATGCCATCACATCGGGCCCCGCACAACTGCAGTGAGCATATTGCTTGCTGCTGCAGTCAGGATCTCTTAGGATTGTAGGTCAGTGGGGCCAGCAGAGCAGCTTTACCTTGGGCCCTCTCACCTGTTCCAACATCTGCCCAAAATGGGCCTCCTGGAAGCAATTAGCAGTGACGTTATCCTGTCACTGCCAACTATTTCCAGGTGCCACACAAGTGCTCTTCTTAGTGAGTTGGAGACTCTGTGGGAAGTGTGGGGGGCCCCACAGGAATGCCCTGCATTGGGCCCCGCTACTCCTAGAGCCGGCCCTGGGAGCAACCCAGAAGCCTTTCAATTGCAATAAGATAGGTTACAGCTTCCCCTACCCTAACCCACACCCACTGTTGATATATTGGGTGACTGTTCACTTGCTATCATCTTTCCAATACCTGGAACACCAGTCATGGAGAGTGTAGAGTTTGGGGCTTCACAAAGTTGCTTCTAGCAAGGGCCAAACTAAGTGGCAGGCTCTCTTCCTCTCTCCCCTCATGCATACAAGAATATGTATGCGGAAAATGTTTGAAATGCTACTGAGCACTACCAAATTACATGATAGGGGCAACCGTTTGTCCCAGATGTCCATAAACCTGAACTTTATTGATTTCTTTTGTATCTAAAGAAGTGTACAGGGAGAAAAGCCAAATCTGCCCTAGTTTATATTCCACTAGTTATATTCCACTAGTTTTAAACATTTTTCTCTCTCCAACACTGGCAGTGAGAACATTGCTTAAAGTTGACAAGTCTGGCAAAATAAGGCAGGGAAGTGCTCCCTGCCTTATCTCCCACCCCCCCACCCCCCAAAAAATCTCCCCCCAAATAGTAGCTTTTCTCAATTAAAGTGGACTCCATCACACTTGCTGTTTAAGACAAACATGTGGTAGCCCGCAAATGTCCTGTTTAGCTCTTACAATCTGCATTACTGTGCTCTTTGGCTCCCAGGTGGGAAAATGCAGAGCTTCTGAAAAAAAATTGTGTGGCTTTTACTTCTTTTAATGCTTCAGATGATTTCACCCAATCAGCATTTCTTTATAAGATCTTTTAGAGTACCCCATTGCATGCCTCAAGCATTATGCCTTGAGGCTGGTTAGCTCCACCTAGAACTGCTATTATGGGTCAGGTTTTTCAAATATTGGTTACATGTTTGTTTTAGTGCTGACCAGAACCACTTTTGCAATAATATTTTACTGGATGCCATCCAACCTCATGTTTAAAGAAACTACATTCCATGGGGCTGTCTGTGGAAATCTTGGGCACAGCTCGGGCACACAAGATTCTCCTGACCAGATTAATGGATACAGATAGACAAGAGGTCTACCCAGAAGCTTCCAAAACCTGCTCACCTTTCCAACTGCACTTACCTTTAATATATGGAATTAGGCCGAGATATTTCTATTTGATTGACAATCCCCAAGCACTGAGGGCATCCTCCTTGGCCAGATGTAACATTTTCCCATCTAACATCCTCAAGGCCAGATTTGAAGGCCTTGGTAATAAGGAAAAACGTTGTGCATGTAATGGAAAGGATTTTGAGACCTTGCCTCATATACTTTTGCACTGCCCCTGGTATAATGATTTGCGACAATTATATCTCTGCCCGTATCTGTCTGGTCTCTCAACCAACTTGGACACAGAAACTATTTGTGCCCTGTTGGCAGACAAGGGTGAGACTCATATGCAATCAGTGGCAGATTCCTTATGGTTGATCATACAGAGGCGGACACTGACGATTGAAACCCAGAAAGATGCCACATAGATTGATAGACGACCCATTGGGAGTATTGGTGGGCGGGCCAGTCTGTAGTATGGAGCCTTTCTTTTTCTTACTTTGTTTCATTTATTTTAATGTGATGTATGTTTAATGTGCTGTACTTGTGCATGCATTTATTATGCCAATAAAGGTTCCGTACATACAGATGATTTCACCAAATTAAGTATAAGCAATGCTAATATTGTTGGTTCTTCAACTGGATTAAACATTGCAACAAAAGAGGATTGGACAACAGTTGCTTCCTCCTCTGAATGATTAAAGTCCATATCTTTAAGTAATGTTTAGTTTGAAGCATCTCCTTCTTACATTGCTACGAACATAGCTATATCATTTACTGATTTATTATATTTCTATTTTTAGGTCACTTTTCCACCTCACCAAAGGACCTCAGATAAGCCTACAACAGGATAACACATTAAAAAACATGACAGAAACAAGAATTAAAAATCATCAATAATGCACACCAAAAACACTTCAAAGGTTCAAAGGAGATGAGAATGATCTCATGATGGCATGATGAGAAACTATCAAAAAATTTCAAAAGGCTTGGCAGAACAAATACTGTGCATTATTAACAATCTGCTAAGAACGACAATAGTTGTGAAGTTATATGATGTGGATTATAGTGCTTACAATTTCTGATATGCTCAGATCATCTAAAAAAAGCACAAAATCTGGAATTTGGGATATTTTAAAAATTAGCAAAAGTGTCAGCACTGCAATATTGTTTAGAAGTGATCTGAAAAGCTGATATGAAACTGATATGAAAAGTTGTCAACCTGAAGACATGTTTTGATATTTCAAATCAGAAACAAACATTATATTTTCCATGAAAAAGGACTCATACTCTTTAGTAAACAAATTCTGATTATGAATTTTTCTCTAAAAAAAAAGTTTCATAGGGGATATTTTCATTTTCCACTCTGCTGTGCATGAAAATGACAGCTGAATTTGGAGGGAAAAAAAGATTTGTTTTGAGAACAAAAGAAATAGCTGAAAAAATGAAAGGTTGGATACACAATTTACCTTTACAGAACAGATTTAGAAATATTTGGTGCAGAAATGTGAAGCAGGGAAGTCATTTTAAACTTTTCAGTTTTCTATCCTGCTTTTTACAGTAGTATGCATGTGTTGATACTAACAATTTCCTCAAATAACATTTGTTAAAGTCATGAAGTTATGGAGTTTATGAGGTTTCTCTCCCTACCCTATGTTAGTATATTTTCGCTTTTTTGGAACTAACAGTATTTGAACTCTGTAGTGTATATTGTTATATATGACCTAAGACAGTTTAATTTCCTTTGGATGAGAGTGCACTGAAGACCTACAGTATAATGTGTTCATGATATTCATTTACCTATGTACTCCCACCTACCCCCAAGGAATATGATGGTTATGACGCCAAGAAAACTTTATTAAAATTTAAATAGATTAAATACACCTGCAGGAGGGAGAAGGAACTAACATATCTCTCCCCATATGCCAGTATCTAACATAGTGGAAATGGTGAAAGACCATTTATTCCCAGGGTAATGGGTGTGACCATCCTGGTTCTAATCAGTGCTATGTCAAAAGTCAGAGTGGGTTTTCACATGGTCAACCCTGTAGGGTTGAGGCAGCTGGACTGTGCAATGATTGGATTTCAGTAGAATAAAGGGGATGTTAGGTGGTATTGGTTTGGAAGGGTTGGGGTTGATTCCCCTCTCCATGCTGGGGGTTGCAGTGTCCCACCTGATATTTTATGTATTATGACATTGTGACAATCATGCGAGATCTTGTGCAATCCAAGCTGGCAGCACCTGGGAAAGCAGGAAAAAAGAGGCCCCCTGTGATGTCTTACAGCACCCCTATGAATTTGCTGTGGCATCCTCAGACACCACAAAGCAGCATTTGGGAACCACTTTCCTTGATCCTTGGGAAGGATCCGATATTTTTGTTCAGTCCTTTTTGTTCAGAGGTGATGGTGACAAGTCTAATGTAAAGTGGATATATTTTTGTATAACTCACAGAGATTTTGGGACCAGTGGGGTCAGGAGTAGCCATGCTTTATGCTAGTCCCCCCTCAAAACATGGCAGGTTAGTGCATGTAGGATTAGGGAAGTGGGGTGGGTAAAGGGGGGAGTCAGAACCAGTTCCTAGAGCAGTGATGGCGAACCTATGACACAAGTGTCAAAGGTGACACACCAGAACATTTGGGGTGACACACCAAAGTTCATCAACACCTGACAAAAACTGAGTTTGTTTTACTCATTTTTCATGTTTTTAATTATTTGATGTTCTTTATATAATACATAGCACATCACATGATTGGACTGTATTTTTTGTTTACACAAATGAATATGAATTGTTTGGGAAGAGGGTTGACACACTAGCAGAATCAGATTAAGCATTTTCCCAAGTTTTAACACGTGTAGCCCAAAAGGTTTGCCATCATTGTCCTAGTGGCTACTCTGTTCAAGGATGCTGGCAGTGAACCTCTTGCCCCTGAATTGTAAAGTCAACCTCAAAGGCTAGTCAGGAAGGGCAGAGCAATCCAGATCTTCCCCAAGCCCCCTTTAAAGGACTTGGCGTTGATAAGATGTGTTCAACATTGGTGATCAATAGTTTGGAGTCAGGATGGGTTGCCTATATGGGGAAAAGGCAGGTTGTCTCTCTCAAGGAAGGGAATCTGAAGCAAAGAGGGTAGAGTTCAGTTTATGTTAGTGTTGCAAGTCGTAGCATTTGATCGATGCATTGTGGCCCTTTTCAAGAATATCTTGCTTGTCCTGTGCTTTGGGTGGGGGGTTGTGTGGAGGCAAATCCTTTTCCCCTAAGATTTATTCATTGCTGAGTTCATTTGGCATGTAAATCAACAGGGAAAAAATACTTTGAAGATCTACTTTTGCCATAAATGTGTTGTTTTTGCATCCTAATCTATTGTATGGTATCTTTTCTCATCTTTAACTTCATATTACTTTAATTGGATAAGGACTGGATTAAGCTATTGTAATATATATGAGCTCAGTATTCTCCTTTATCTCGTATAAATGCTAAATTTATCTCCAGACGATATGATTCATGTGTCCAGAAGACACTGTACTTTGTAGACTAATTATCATATGAATATGCTAGTTCTTTGCTGCTCTCAATGTCTTTTCAGCTTTAGATAAAATGATGCAAGTTTTCAAGTGGATTAACTGAACACACATAGATAGTTCCCAAGTTAGAATAATAATGTGTGAATTATTTGCAAAAATATGTGCAATACTGTGCATGTGTTGCTGTGCATGATACAACAAAGCCATCTATATAAATGTGGCAGCCCTTGTATGATAACAGAGAGATAGCCATGTTTATGTGTTTCTTACAGAAAACACTGCAGATTCCTATGTCATGTTATATACCAGAGTTTCTCAAACTGCAAGTCGGCACTCATTCGGTGAGTCACAAGCCTGTTTCAGGTGGATCCCCATTCATTTCAATGTATATTTTATTTTTAATATATTAACAATGCTACCATGGTATGTGATTGCATTTGAGGAAATGTTACAGATCTGTACTTTTAACAGTCTACTATGTGTATGTGTTTAACAATAATAGTCAATGGGGTAAGTGTGGATAGGACTGCAGTCTTTGGAATGTTTGTGATTTTTTTTTTAATTGGTCAGCGTCTGCTTGGGAGGGTTAATTGGGGTCTTTATTTTAAATAAGTTTTTAACTTATACATATTGTAAACTTTTTCTTAATTAATTTGATTTGATTTTGTGATATGGTTAAAAAATTTCCTGCTTGATGACATCCCAACCATGACATAACTTCCAGGATAATGACATCACTTCTGGTGGGTTACGACCAGTGGTGGGATTCAAATAAATTGACAACTGGTTCTATGTCCTTCAGGGCGGCCTTCAGGGCGGCCGCTGCCTTTCTTCCTTCTCCCAACCTAAAATTAACAACTGGTTCTGCAGAGAACTGGCTGAATTTCACCATTGGTCACGACAGATTGCCATTCTAAAAAGTGGGTCCTGCTGCTAAAATGTTTGAGAACCACTGTGATATACACATCATATATTCCACAATGTAGTCCATCTTTGTTCTATGCTTTGTTTTCCATATTTATATTGAGATGTTTTAATAGGCTTCTCAAGATGCTTCCAAATTTGTATTGAATTATTTGTAGTAATTTTCAGTAGCATTTCATATGTAGGGCAAATAAGTGTACATTAAAATTACAAATTTGGGTAAATGATGGTGATCCAACATGGAAACTTTCGGTCAGAATCTTCTAATAATTATTTATCTCTCTATACTTCCAGTTCATTCCCAACTGTCCTTGCAAAGCAGGAATTTGGGGGTGAATTCCACCCAGTTTTAAGGACACAACTGGAAAGATGCCATTTGAATGTGCAGTTTAATGATTGGATGTACCTTTAAAGATGCTGCTACAATTTGCTGTGACAGCACTTGGTAGTAAATGTGTGGTCCTCCCTACATCCTTTCTGTTTCATAATATGCCCCATGATGTGCCATTTTGCAGTGCATTGTTAAGACACAGTCAGCATGAAGGCAGCCATTCTTTCTTACCAAAAATACACCATGATGGCAGCACATCATGGGAGGCATGTTTAAACAAAATTACTTTAGAAGGATGCTGGAACCTCAGTTCGTGGCCCATAGATAAAGAAACATGCACTGATTCCCCACATAAATAAAAAAATGGAAGTGAAAACAATGAAACAAACAATATGTTCATAATTACATCAGACTGTACAGGATTGACACACACAGTAAGGCAGAGTTTCCCAACCTGGACCCCCAGGCACCACGGAGGTTGTGACCTTCTAGTACTACGTATGTTTCAAAAAGCCTCTCTCCTTAAGGGGGTAGCAACCGGCAGAGACCCATAGGTGACAGCACCCATCATTTCTGGGTTCTCTCTCCAGCAGCAGCTGCTGCTGCTGCCAACAGGGAAGTAAGATAGGGTTTTTTATGGGGTGACCTACAGGAATGACCTACAGGTACAGAGGCCTACAGGTAAGTTCCCAACCCTGCCTGAGGGACAGGAAGTTGGGAACCACTGCAGTAGGGTGTTTTAAAACATTGTGCCTACGACATGGAGAGCTACCATGGGAAAGCACTGCCCACAAACTTCTAAATCAGCCCACAGTCACCTTTTTCAGCTGTAAATTTCCCTGGTGCAGAATCTGAATTTTCTTTCATACTGAGTATGGCCAGCACTCAGCACTGCAAATACAGAGAATATCTTCAGATCAGTTTCGCTCCATAACCAGAACCCTCTCACTGTAATACTTTGCCCTACCTGATTCTACATTGTATATTATGAATTGTCAACTCCATTACTTCTAAGTTCCTATCTCTGTAATGGGCTTTTGAGCTTTATACACACATACAACCTTTTAAAAACTTCTTTCCATTTCTCTTTCTTTTCTATCTCTTGTACTATCCAACATCAAGCAAAAAAAAAAATCAGAAGAAAACATAATGGGCTTTTGGTGTGTAATACATTATGCAAACTCTTTTGTAACGTTGTAACTGTCTGTGTACATGACTGAGGATGTTATCCTGAGTCAATAGTGTTTAACCTAAGAAATAAAATATTAATTTTTGTCTATTTCCAAACTTAATAATGAGATAAATTATAGTGTGAACACAACCTGACATCAAAAATGGTTTCTGTATAAGGACTACTAACCATTAGTGCAAGTTGCTTTACAAAATAACTCATTGCATTTCAAAATTGTTTTAAAGTTTTGCAGGTATTGATAAGATAATTAACAGCAACGCACACTGAGGCATTTGGTTGTATCTGGTGTTGCATTATGCACAAAGTTTGTTTTGTAAAATTCAAGTTGCCAGTAGTGTTGGTTTTAGATAGACTAGCACAGTTTGTGGTCCATGAAACCAAACACAGCATGGATGTGTATGAAACCAATACACATCCATGTATTGTAGCCTGCCAGATATTGGACAATCCTCCTGTTTTTGCAGTGCCTGGCAGGTAACAGACATGAAATTTTCAAAGCCCCTGTCAGGCTTTAATATGTGGCTGGTGGGCTGCATTTAGCTTGATGATCCACAAGTTGTGCAGATCACATTGACAATAGAACTGCTGGGAGTGCATGACCAGTAGTAACAGAACAAGGCCATAGTAATGAAGGTAATAATACAGTAATCTATTACAAAGCCTCTTTAATGCAAAAAATATTTTGTTTAAAAGCTACTTATTTGCTTTAACTTAAAATGACTGATCCGCATTACTTTTGATAGAGTAACATGGAGGTTAATAGTGAGAACCGCCAGTACACATGGCCTTCATTAACACTATATAATTATACCAAGATTCCTTCAGCTTGACTTGTCAGACAAGATTTTATCTAGATGAATGGTTTTTCCTTGCTTTGAATGCCTGAATGAGTCTCAGAGTCATTTGGCACTTGGCAACTTACATTATGACATGTTATCAGCCAAGTCGTGCGAGGAAAAATTAATTATTTCAAAAAGAAGAAGGAGACAATGACATGCATGAGAGAAATATTTTAGAACATTACAATAACGGTGTTGGCTGTGAGAGAGAAACAAAAAAAAAAATCCAAGCAAAGACAGGTCCAGTGAAGAAGAACATCTTTCTTCAGAAAATTGCAACAAGGTTACCAATCAGTGAACACAGCCGTCAACCATCAGTCCCCTGCTGCAATGCTATTCTGAGAAAGTTTGAAGCAGTTCAGGAAACATTCTCATTGTCCCCTCTCCATAAATTAACTTAAACATTTTTTTTCTACTGTTATCACTATTGTCCTGAGGCAGTTCCTTGACATACTTTCTATCAAGGGCAGGCAGAAGACAAATTGCAAATTGTGATGAAAATACTGCCATGGCAAGGCTCCGTGACATGCCAAGAACCTGCACACATTTCAGTCTCGGCTTATGGAATATAATACGTTAAAGAAATATCATCGCAAGGCCAATGTGCCCCAGCTTTTAAACGCAAACCTTTTGGATCCAAGCCAGTGTCAGCATTCAGCCGGTATGCTGGGCAGGACTTACCTTTGAGCGGCAGTCTGCCCATTGTGTAACGGCGCGTTCTGCCACTTTCCGGCCCACCCAAGCGGGCAGGAAAGCGGCGGAACGCGCCGTTACGCAACGGGCGGACTTCTGCTCAAAGGTAAGTCCCGCCCAGCGTACCGGCTGAATGCTGCCGTTGATCCAAGCTCTGCAGTAGGATGACTGGCCCTGCTCAGCTGTGAATTGGAAGCTTGTTGGTTTGTCTGCCACTGTGCTGTATGTTTGGATTTGGAGTCAGGGCACAAACATAGGGAGGGCTTTGTACTGGGATAATGGCTCCAGCATGTTGTTGCAACTTCTGTAGGAAAAGGACTATAAAGGTTGCCCAGAAAAAGTATACAGATTTAATTTTTTAATTTTTCAAAATAAGGCTAGAAATACAATGACGTCTGCAGCATAGTAACTAAGAGCCCAATCCTGAGCAAATTCCTATGCTGCAGTACAGTGGGGCTGGAGCAGCCTCTATCCAGTGTGGGAACAAAGGCTGCCGGAGGTCTCTCCAAGGTAAGGGGACCTTTATTCCCTTACCCTGGGTAAAGCCCCAGCAGCGTTTATGGGGCTACTCAGATCTGTGCCAGTGAAATTGCTGGCACAAATCCAAGCAGCTCAGTGTTGGGCTTTCAGACCTTGGAATACCATCCCTACCCCTTCCCAGGCCTGATCTCTGGGTAAGGTCCCTATCCCAGGAATGCTAGGGAGCTGGACCAGCGGTTCCTAAAATGTGGGTCATGTTAGTTCATGTTAGTTCACCATTGTGAATTTAAACTGGGCCATTCCTCCTTCAGGGGAGAATCACTGCCCCAAAGGAAAAATTAGGGGATGTGGTGGTGCTGCACGTTAAACCACTCTGCTGAGCTTGCTGACAGGTTGGCAGTTCGAGACCATGCGACGGAGTGAGCTTCTGTCGCTTGTCTCAGCTCCTGCCAACCTAGCAGTTCAAAAGCACATAAAAATATGAGTATATAAATAGATACCACTTTGGTGGGAAGGTAACAGTGTTCTGTGTATAGGCATGCTGGTCACAAGACCATGGAAACTTACCTTTGGACAAACATCGGCTTTTCGGCTTAGAAACGGAGATGAGCACTGCCCCCTAAAGTCAGTCACAACTAAACCATTTGGTCATGGGGAAACCTTTACCTTTAAAGGAAAAATTAGTCATTAAAGGACAAAGAAGCTAAGTAAAGATAAACAATATGTAGAAAGACCAGGTTTCCTTTTATGTTTGTCTACAATTTCATTTAGGTTCCTCTGTCTGTCTCTGGCATCCTTCTGAATTACCTGGCTTGCAAAAGTTACAGCACGAATGAAGCAGCATATCCTCATTACATACATCACCTTTATCTCTAATCATAATTTAAAATATTTCTAATGGACAGCCCAATCCTGAGCTGCCTGGCCACCGTGGGTATAGCAGTAGACCAGGCAGCCACAGGAGGCTCCACAGGAGAAGGGTGCGGGGGAGATGCGTCTCCTTGCCTTGTGGCCCAACATGGAGGACAAGAACCAGTGGTGAAGGTCGCAGCCGGTCCCACCCCTATTCCTCCCCTCCCCTGCCCAATTCCACCCCCGTCTTGCCTAGAAAGCACACAACACTTGCAAGTGGTAAACGTACAGCTTGCTGATGCTGGGTTGCCACCACCAGGTGTGTAGGACCGAAGCTGAGCCAGGACTGGCGGTAATGGCTTGGTAATGACCGGTGCTGGAGGTGCCTTATGGCCAGGGGTTACCCATAACTTATAACTTAGTTATGGTCTAAATCATTATATCTGTTTCCCATTCTTCACATGCAGCAAGTTAATACATAGTTTCTTATTATTAATAAAGATATTTGCTTATTGTTTAACATCATAGATTTATGTCTACTAATTTTTAGATTAGAAAAAATCTAAACTTCCTTGAACCACGGTCCTACCACATATAGCCCTACCATATGATGCAAAAATTGTCTGCGCTTATCATATATTAAAATAAGGTTTGAAATCCTTACGCAGCAAAAAAAATTAAAAAATAAAATATCTTTATTCTTCATATCTATTATATATCTATATATCTGAGAACAGTACTTTTGAACTTTTACCACATATAATGAAAAAAACTATATTATTCTTATACACATGTGTGTGCATGAGCATGTGCATGCATCTTCACCACCTATTTGACTTATTTTCATACATTTTACTAATGTATTTGAATTTGATATACCTGTCATCTATGCATTGCCTATGCATCATTAAAAAAATTAAAGTTTTTATTTAAAATTTGCTTTTAATATACTACACGTTCCAGACATTTTAATCCAAAATTATCTCATTGTTCTCTTAAGATGTCAAACCCTATTAACCCAATATTTAACCTATTCCTTTTCTTTCACAGTATACCCCTACATCTCACATCATCCCCTTCTTTACCTTCCCATCACTGTATTCTAATCAGATTTTATCAGAATGACTAGGTAAGTATCTAATTCATTTGTGCCCAATATACCTGCACAAACTCCAACCAACTTTCAGAAATTTCCACTCTTGGTTTTCCGTTGGATTCTGTTTTTGTGCCACTTCCATCCAGGCCAACATACCTTGAACTTGATCTCGCTCTATATTCCAAACTTCCTATGTGTTTTCAGATTAATCTCTACTCTCTTTGTCTCTACTCTTTTTATTTCAGTTTTTATTTATTCTTTTATTACATCTTTTGTTTCTTTTAAGGATGCGTCTAATGTGGATAAATCTTTCAACTCTGCTTTCATACTTTGTAGTTCATATTGTAATTCCGCCAACTTCAAATCCATTGTCTTCCTTTTCCAAGGGTTCAGGGCAGCGGTGTCAACCAGGCGGAACGGCCCGCTATGCTGTTCCGCTAGTTCCGCGGACGGGCCCAGGCCGCGCTGCCTCTCCCGAGGACGGGCAAGCTGCTCCTGGGCCCTCCCTCCCTCCCACACATCCGAATCGCTCTGAAACGGAGCAATTCCAGGCGCAGGGAGGCGCAGGGAGGCATGGCTGGCCTCCGCCATAGGGGCGGAGGGCTGCCAATCATCCGGGCATTCCGGTTCCTGGCACACCCGGATGACATCACTGGTTCAGGGTACAAGCAACAGGAGAGCATGCCAACTCTCCAAGTACACCAACCCCTGCTTTCCTCCAAGCCTGTTGTCTGCCTAGCAACCGCCCAGCACTCCCCTCCTTGCTCTGCAGAAATCCTCCAGTGCAGATAGAATTACTCTATCTGCTGCTCACCCGTTCCTCCCGCCCAGCATTCTGGCTGCATGACGCTGCTGCATCCAGGCCCTCATTGGGGTCCTCAATACTGATTAGTGAATGTTAATCTCAGTAAAAGAAACTTTCTGGAATATTATTGCGTGTGTGTGTGTGTGTGTGTGTGTGTGTGTGTGTGTGTGTGTGTGTG
>JAJKFI010033911.1:0-18564 GCA_029204185.1 Lerista edwardsae | reverse complement strand
TCTATCTATCTATCTATCTATCTATCTATCTATCTATCTATCTATCTTTTTAAAACAAAAATGGAAGCTTAGTTCAGCCTCCATTAATTCGTTTTTATTTTTTTAAATTCTCGATCAGAGTAAATATATCATACTAGCTTTACTGTGCAATAATGAGGTTTACTTGGAAGTAAGGCTCACCAAATTCAAGTTGCAATCCTATCTACATGTATTTGGGAGAATTTTTCATTTAAAATATGGGCCTTGCTGAGCAAACTACTATGAGTTTACGCTGTTCATAATTCTTTAGACTACACCGGTATGATTCAAACTGTGGGTTGCGACCCACTTGTGGGTCACGACCTGATGTCAGGTGGGTTGCAGAAAGCTGGGAGCAGCCATCTTGGAAACTGGAGACCTTACTCTTGCTCTATTCCTTTTGGGAGTCTTCACAGTTTGAATTTTCAAGTGAGTTTTTTTTTTAATTGTTTTTATTTCAGTGCTTTTACATTATACTTTCTCCTAATCTTGCTTTCTGTCATGGATTTTTCATGGTTGCACAATTTGCTGCAGTCCAAGAATGTCAGTATGGATCCCAGGCATGTCATTTTTGTTATGTCATTGTGATGCTGCTGCTTGATGATGTTGCTTCCTGCCACAACAGCACTCCCAGGTTAATGACATCACTTCCAGTGGGTCCCAACACAAGTGCCATGCTAAAAAGTGGGTCCCGGTGTAAAAAGTTTGAATACTACTAGACTACACAATTTCTAACTATTCCCTAAAATTATGTTCCTCTGTAACCGGGCAGTCGTTTTTCTTCAACAGTTGTTATTTTTACGATTAGAATTTTTAGCAATCAGAGCTATCGTGCATGACCTTAGAGAAGAGAACTTGACCCTTTTGTCTGTAATCAGGGCTGGGATGCTCTAACAATGCAGCATGCATTTTTCTTCACAGCATAGCTGTCTCTGTATGCATATGTAACAGAGGTAGTCCATCCATCAGTTAGTTCATAAGGTTTGGGTTTTGTTTCAGTTCTGGGAGATCAAGATGTCTTTCTACAAGCCTGCTTCCCTTTCTCTCTTTTTACACAGTGGTAAAACCTACTAATCGTATTTCAATCCATGACATGCTTCAGATCCACCAGGTGAAATCCTATGCTCATTGTGACTCCACCTATTGAGCATCTTTCTGCAACCATAATCAGGACCTAGAAGTGAACATGGTTAATTTAGTATGGATTGTAAATTGCGAAGAACAACTTACGCCATGGTTGAGTGACTTCCTCGTGGCAGAGTCCTAAAATTTGACTGATATTCGTGATGATGTATTAGAGAGAGAATCCCACCAACTACAGACTCTCCTGGCCTGTGCATGTGGTCTTCTGTGCTTCTCCCAAAATTACACCTGCGTTTCAGTATGTTACAGACAAGCCAAGGGAACTGCATCAGCAAGGACAGCAAGAAGAACCACCTGGGTGCCAATCTCAACCCACGCAGGCTGCAGCTGCCAGCCTCCATTCCCACCTGCACCCTCTTTTCCAGCAGCTCCCACAGTAGGAGCCTCTTCCAGAGCTTTTCGCTGCAGTGTTTTCTTCTAGAGGGTTAAGATCTACCCAGCTTATTGCTGGATGAAATGGATTCTTGTCACATTTGCTTTTTGTCCTTCTGTAAATAGGCTTGCAAACAAGTTACCTGAAGAACTAGAATAAAAAGTTTTAAATAGGAAAATTATTTTTCATACAACTCTCTGAAGAATCACACAGAAGTAGACTTCATACAGGCAGAGCTGCCACCAAACATTGCTGCTTATTGGATGGACTGAAGATGCAATAATGATGGCTTGAACCCAATTCCTCTTGGGAGCATCTCTCAGACCAGAGTGGTACCTTCTGACTTCTGCGCAGAAGTGCTTTGCCAAGGTAGCTACCTGACAATTTTATTCTTCTGGGTGTTGTTGCTCAGTGCCAAAGGAAACATCTAATTATTGGCATTTTGATAATTATACATTTGTCCAGACCTCTCTGATGGCAAAAAGTTTCTGTCTGGATGTTGTTGGGGAAAAAGGCTACATCAGCACCGGGAAGTTGGTTAGGGTTGGGCTTTTAGTGGAATTGGTCCCTCTAAGCCTCCTAAGTCTGAGAGTGCCATCCTAACCTAGAGTGAGGCTGGCGCAGTTAGGCCACCAATGTTTGGCTGGCACAAGGGCCACCGTAAAGCACATTTGGACCACGCTTGGAATCAGCGACGATGGCACACATGTGTGCACTGACCTCTCTGACTCCGAGAGTGGTCCAAACCTACTTTACGGTGTCCCTTGTGCCGGTCAAATTTTGCTGACCTAACTTATGTGCCAGCCTAACTCCAGGTTATGATGGCACTCTGAAACTAGCTGGCTGCCTAGGACAGAGCAGGATTTTATTGTCAGTGTTGTTCACCTGATTAAACATAGAAGTGACTTTTTTCACCTCCTCCAGATGCTCCTTTGGTTTCCATTCCACTCCCTTCTGTTAAGAGGCCTGGATTCGTTTTCCTGCCCCCAACACACAATCTTTTATTATTGTTACAGTTTTCATTATTTTCCTGTATTTCTTTCCCCATTGAAAAAGAGAGAATGAAACGTGTAACAGGAGGGAGTCACACAAATATATAGAATCTGTCAAACCTGGACTCATCTCTGTACGTTTAAAAAGTGATTTGCTGGGTAAATTTTGGAATCATCCGTTCCACCTCCACTTCTGACAAGGCAGGTATTCAGTTGCAGTCCTTATGGAAACTACCCACCACAGGTTCTAGCCCACATCAACCATGAGATGTGCAGGCTGACTTCAGACCCCTCTGGTACAGCAGATACAGCACTGAAAGATCCAATGGGCTAAATACCAACATTTGCCAAAGAGAAAACTTTATTTGAAACATGGAGAAATGCCAAGGGCTTTCCAAGCACTATCAGTGCTTTACAATGCTTATAGATACGCTCTAAACTTAACTATGAGACACTTAGGGAACAAGAAAGGCTCAGTGCGATCTCAGTGCCTATGTGGAGGTGCCGATCAGCTCTCCCGCTTCAATGCTACGGCTGTCGTGCCGACGCTATGACGTAGTTTCGGAGCAACAGGCAGTGCAGGATTGTGCTGCCTGGCTAGTGAAGGTGAGGGGGGAGAAAATTCATAGGCAGAGGCATCCCCAAGGCCTGAGGGGCCCAGGGCAGCAACACTATGATGTCATGTGACATCATGATGCCATGCAACACCATGAGGTCACATGGTGTCCCTTTTGGGGTTCTCCTCTACCAGAAGCCAATCAGGCAATTTTGCCTGACCAACTGCTGAGAGTGCCAGCGCTTTCCAATTGCTTCCTGACTGAGGAAGCAAGTGGAGTGTATACTCCGTCAGCAGGCAGTTCGGCAAAATCACTTAACTGGCTGTTGGGAGCCCCTGCATGCTCCAAGTGGTTCCCCAGGCAGGCAAACGTTGGAGTGCAGGCAAACCTGCTGAGCTGGGTGCTGGGAGCGCACACACATTCCAATTGCTTTCCCAACCGGAACATACAGTATTTGGAAGCAATTGGAGCCTATGTGCTTGTGCCCCCTCCTGTTGGTGCCCCAAGCACTTGCCCTCTTTGGCCTCATGGGAGACATCCCCCTGTTTCTAAGGTGGACAAGCCACTGATCACGATCTGTTCTCAGAGGGAGTCATGATTTTTCCCTGAAGAAAGTAATGAAGAACCTTTTGGTTTTTCTTCAAATTCTCTGGCTCCTTATTATTCTTTTATGCTGCCATCCTATCCACCCTTCCTGGGAGGTAAGGCCCATGGACTACAATGGGACTTGCATGGGAGTAGGCATGCGTAGGATTGGGCTCTTCATCAGAAGCTTCCTCTCTCTGCCATCTTCAGCTGAGACACGCTTCAGCAGCCATTCTTCCTAAACAAGCTGAAAATCCTTCCTCTCCGTGATTTGTCTGCTCCACCTCTCACCATCCGGGAGAAGCTGCCTCACTCACCGCCCTGTCCGGCAGCAGTCTGCAGTCCTGCTTCGAGCAGCCACCTCCCCATCGCACATGCCGGCCAGGGTGGTGGCTGGAAAGGGCGGGGCTGGCCGGCTCTGTGCTTTGGCCCATCCCTTCCAGCTGTTTGGCAACAGGGGCGACAGCTGCTCCAATCCAAAAGGGCTGGGGGATACTGGTAACGCCCCCTCCCTGCTAGCTAATCCCCGCGTTGCCCAAATCCTCAATTGGGCTTTGGAAAAGCATTCAGGGTCCAATCCTGAACACTCCAGCGCCTGTAGTACGAGCATCCCACAGACACTGGTGTTGCAAACATGTCCTAAGGCATGTCCATCGCTTGCTCTAAAGTCCTACTTCCTGATCTGTCTCAGCGCCCAATACTACTGCCAGGGGTAGCAATATAGGACCGAAAGCCACAAGGTGGCTGAAGGCCGGATTTGCATGTTCTCCAGGTGGGTGTAACAGGGAGGGGGGCAGAGTAGGGTGTGGGACCAGCGGTGGCCTCCAAAACGGAATCCCGATTTCTGTATTGGGCCGCACAAGCTGAGCTAGAGGCCCTCGGATTGTGCCAGCAAAAAGGCCAGCATAGACATGAGGAGACCCAAAGGGAACCCTGCGTCCTTACCACAGGGGAAGGGAAAGAGTTCTCCCCTTCTTCCGAGGAGCCTCTGGTGGTTGCCCCTGGATACAACAGTGGCCGTTTGGCAACTGCCGCGCCCAGAGTGCCCAAGCAGCTTGACATTGTGCTGCCCGCCATCTGTGTGTTTACCAGAATAGACATGTAGTGAAGCAAAGGAAACAGGCATTTAGAAATGAGTGTTAGTTATTCATTTTCTCTACTCGGAGTTTCTTGGTGTTGCGGTCAGTTCTCAAAACAATAATATAACACTTGGGGAAGAAGATGCAAGCCAAGAGCCCAGTGTTGGAAGCCAGGATGGCAAACACCTCCACAACGACTATGTTTTTCCCTTTGGTGCTCAGATAACCTGGAATAAAGGCGATCCAAACACTGCAGAAGACCAGCATGCTGAAGGTGATGAGTTTGGCTTCATTGAATGTGTCTGGCAAATTTCTGGCCAAGAAAGCCACAGTGAAGCTGATTGCGGCTAAAAAGCCAATGTAGCCCAGAACACAGTAGAACATGGCAGCAGAACCTTCATTACATTCCAGAATGATGAGCCCAGTCTGGGAGTGCAGGTCAACCTCTGGGAAGGGAGGCGAGATTAACAGCCATGCAATGCAAATTCCAATCTGAATAATGGAGCAGCCCAAAACAATGCAGTTCGCCAGTTTTTGTCTTAGCCATTTTCTCATCTTGTTGCCTGGTCCTGTAGCCATAAATGCAAGAATCACTAGGATTGTTTTTGCCAACACACAAGAAACTGCAACGGAGAAAATGGTGCCAAAATTAGCTTGGCGGAGAAGGCAGCTCAGCTTCCCAGGCCTGCCGATGAAGAGAAGGGAGGAAAGGTAGCAGACGAGGATGCAGGTGAGGAGGATACAGGTGAGGTTCCGGTTGTTGGCTTTGACAATGGGAGTGTCCCAGTTCTTCAGGAAAGTCTGCATCACCAGACCTGTAAAAATAGCCAAAGAAACAGCCAAGGAGACCAACATGATCCCCAAAGGCTCTTCATAGGAGAGGAAACGGATTTGCTTGGGGACACATTGATCTTGGTTCTGGTTTGGATATTGATCCTCTGGACACGGGATACAACGAACTGCATCTGAAGTGGAGGAATGAAGTGCTCATTAAATTGTTACTGAATATAGCCCTATTTTTGTTAAATGTAGCTATGATGTTTTGTCAGTGTGATCTTGCCAATAACTGATACCTCTTGCAGGCACTTCTTTTATGATCACAAATGTTTGTATGAGAAGGAATGTGCCCCCCACAGTAGTTCAATCAGCAGATACCCCCTGAATTGCGTGGAACCCCTGGCATTTGTGCTCAGAGCTGCGGCCCTTGGAGTTTCTCCTCGAACCTGGCTGTTACTCCTTGGTATGTGTGTGCATGATTTTAGCCCTAAGTACCAGCAGCATTGCTATAGAGGTGCAGAGTGTGTGATTTACACCATAGGACTGGGTTTCAAGGGTGCAATCCAAACATGCTTTCCAGCACTAACGGAAAGTTAGCTCCTAATGTAAGTTTAGTTCTGGTTTCCGTCCCTCTGGCCTTTCCTTTGATTAAGCTTTTCCCTCTCACTGTTTCTTCAGTGATGGGTCTGTTTGCTGTTTCAGGTGGGAGGCAACCCTGAGGCCAGGGGCTTCTCTCTTTTGCTGGATTGACAGTACTGTGCACTTTAAGGCTCCAGAACCACAGTGACAGCAGCAGACCAAGAGCCATTCCTATGCACCTTTACCAGTGCCGATGCTGATGCAAAGCAACCACAAGGCAAGGGAGCCAACAGTCCCTCCTTTGGAGCAGGCCTGCGTGACTTTCCCTCCACCGCCAGGTGAAGGGTTTCCTGCTGGCATGGTGGCCTCGGTGCTGGAAAATTGGATAGGATCTGCCCCCAAGAGTCCTGCATGGGAAATGAATTGAACTGGATTTCAACTAAATTGAAAGTAATAGGATTGAGTACTCATGAATGCCTTTTCTCCACTGACGATTCCAATGTCAGCATTCATTTTATCCATAGGATTTGACAGACTTGATTTCAGCATTCTTGTCAATAATTGTCATAGTACACATATATTTGAAGACATGTTCAGGGGGGGAAATGAGGTCGTGTTTCTCACCTGTCTGGTTTGCAATCATGTCTTTTGAGCAAGGCGTACAGTCATAGCAACAACTGGGTCTCCCCTCCAGAATTTTCCTGCTGTGTCCAAGATGGCATCTCTCAACACACCTTGAAGTGGGCATCTGACCATCTGCTAGGGTTTATTTCAGGGATATCCCTCTGATACCAAAAACCATGTCAGATAAAAGCACTCAAAACAATACAAAACACAAGTCGGTCAGGCAATCAATTAGAACTGCCATATTGAAGCTTGCTCCTTGAAAAACAACACCTCCCTTAGCCCTGGTTCGCTGAAGAATGGAATGCAAAGGCTAAGAATGGTTCCGCATTACATTGTTCAGTGAGCCAGGATGGAGATTTTCCCTGAACAAGAAGCAAAATAGCAGTTCTGAGAACTGCATTTCCAGGGAGTCAGACTATTAGAACGGGGATTGTAAAAGGACCACTTTTCCCACCCCTTCTTCAGAGACTGACAGGATCCTTCTTATCTGCAGTGGCCAGCAATGTTGAGTCTAATATGTGGATAAAACATTGGTGTATAAAAGGTTTCAACCTGTATTAAGCATTAGCTAGCTAAACTCAAACGTTGGCCTCAATGCTGAGCAGATGTCAGCCGGTGCTCCAGCAGCACTGGCCAAGGATAAAGCTTTTGGGGGCGGGGGAGGCAGGGGAGGGGAGGGAGGGCAGAAGTGGGCAGGGGAGGGGAGGATTGGGCCTAGGGGTGGCCAGAGATAGCGGTAGCATCTGCCACTGAATCCTCAACCTCTGTCAGAGCTGGGTGGCCCAACACAAGCCTCCTCAATTTGACTTTGCCACAATCTCCCTGGGGTAAGGGAGTAAACTCCCCAGTATAAGTGCATGCAGGTATCCTGGCAGCCACAGAATCTAGCCCTTGGCGGTTTAGCATTCGGCCGTTACAGTGGAGTCCTATAACTGTTTACTCCAAAGTAAGTCCCAATGTATTCAGTGGGACACATAGTATAAATCACCCAGCACCAACATGCTTTGTGGATATATGTTGAACTGGAGGAGAGCAAGGTGCTTGGGAACACAGTGGTGTTTAGGCTATGCCTAGCTCCCAAGCTGCCATTCCTTTGGTACCTTGGTGCTTCGTTCTGGTTCTCTGCATGCACTCAGCTGTATTCTCACCTGCTTGAACCTGCTGTTCCACACAATGGCGTCTTCATGGATGTCCAACTCTTGATTTGGTAACATGGTTCCAACCTGAACTCTGAGGAAGGACTGATTGGGGAAGGTGACCCAGTTGATGACATCATACGTGCTCTGCAGTTCCCCATTCTCAAAGAAGACTTCGTGGCCAGCACCATTGTTAAAGTGGATGTTTGCAAGAAGAGCATTGAGCTAAGTTCAGAGAGAAACAATCATGACTCAGCAAAGTAGAATCTCTGAATCTTTTCTTCCATCTGTGGTTGGGGCATGGAAACACATTCTATAGTCAGTCATATGTGCAAAGTTATAGGCTAGAGGTGGTTGTATATAAAGTTATAAGATACAATCCCTTTCCACTCATTAAGTTTGCCAGTTAATGATGACTGAGTACCCTTGAAACAAGGGATACGGCATACAGCACTGTCTTAGGCATGTGTTTTGAGATGCAAGTCTCATCTACTGTACTTAAGACTGACTCGCAGGTCAATGTATCTAGGAATGCAGCCTTTGGGCCATGCCCTCCCCCATTGTCCAGCACAAATGCAGCCATGCCTACAGGAAATGCACTGCATCCTGCACTGGAGGGGGAGTCATGGAGGCCTCTTCCAGAGGAGGGAGCATTTGTTTCTTTCCCTGGGGGTGGAATGGAGACTGCATCAGCACTGGAAAGGGAGATAGGATTGGACCCTTAGTCGTAATGCATGGAGTGAATGCAAGTGCCATTGATTTCGCTTGATTTGGTCATCATCAGTTCTCCCTTGGAGCAGGGGCTTGCACTAGAGTTGCATCACATGGGAGGGGAGGTCAGCGAGTCACCTCCCATGGTGAATATCCTCCTCCCAAGCCATGCAGCAACTTCATGTATTCATTTATTTATTTAATTTCAGCATAGGTCGTTCAACCAACAAGTAACCAACAAAGAAGACTGTGGGCAATTTGATGACACTCACACAATTAAATAAAAGTTCTAGTGTTAGCTCTGGAAATGGGAACTGACTCATAATAATGATTTTTTTTAAGAATCGCGATATTTACATAAAAAGTAGTATTTTCAGTGTTTGGGCCATAGCTTTTGATAGAATAAAGGTATGGCAGTCTCCTTTTTTTCTTTGAATTCTTTATGAAATTCAGCATCCAACGGTGTATAACATGATGGTATTGTTCTGTAAAACCGCGATTTAAAAAAAATCATGATTTTTACATTAAAAGTTGAATTTTGGGATTTTAGTTTTTTGGCCATAACATTTGATAGAATGAAGATATTATTTTCCTTGAATTCCAGGTGAAATTCCACATCCAATGGTATATAGCATGATGGTATTCCCTTTTAAAACCGTGATGATAGCTATCTTGAACCCTGGTGGAGTCACACCCACCATCGGGTGCGTCCCCTGGTGTGGCCCACTTTCCCTCCCCCCTCATGACGCCACTGCCTTGGATACAATCCATGCGGTCTTGCAAATAATCTGGAAGGGAGAAATGAAAATCAAATGATAGAAATTTTAAATCCAGCATCTTACAGTGACCTAACTGGCCCTCCAATATCCATGATGGGGCTTCACAGCACACCTTCGACACCACTGGGCCAGTGCATGGGCTGCACCAGGACAAAGGGCAATCGGGATTATTCTGACAGATTCCTTCCAAGTGCCTACTGTACCTGCCATGGCTGAACATTCATGCGCTGGAAGGGTCTCTGACTCACTGGTCTCCTTTCACTGGACAATTGTGAGGAGTGCAGAGCATGTGCAACAGCATAGACGGCATTGTAGAGGCTGTAACTCTCTTCGCTCAGCTGCATCTCAAATCGTGAGCTAGGCAGGCTTTCCAGCTTCTCCTCCCCTGTGCAATTTTTATAAGGTATATCAGCATTCCATAAATGGTCTGGTGTACATTTGAATAGAAATTGCCAAAGTGGACAGAGAAAGAGCATCAGTGCTTCATCAGACTTCATATTCTGGACAAATTCCTGGAATCCTAGAACATGGTTTGTGCAGACTGAGAAAGACAAAGCGCTGTGGAAGGTGTTTGCACAGAAGCCATAAACAGTGGAGTGAACAGTGAAGTCCCACTTGGATGTTGTGATCCAAACCTTTCCTATATTGATCTTGGATTCAAATTCTAGAAGGCATAAGGCAGAAAGAAGAAAGAAGCACGAAGTTTCCTTGGACAACAATCACATTTGCGTCAATGGATAAAAGTGCTGATTTCATAATATTAATGTCATTCTCCAAATTCCCGTTCTTCACTTTTTGAAGCCTTTTCAAGGACACACAAATGCTATTCTGGCCAAGCAGAGGGATCACATTCCACAGGAAGTGTTCTCCATCATCATCAGCTCCAACTATGAGAGCAACCCGTGTCCACCTGAAATGCAGCAGCAGCCGGACAATCCCCACATGCTGAAGGGTCTCTCTCGGCACCATGATGTACGAAGAAGAGAACGTCCTTTTATCACTGAACATGGCCTCGTGTGCATTGTGAGTGAGCTAATGGAGGAAAAAGAGCTGCTTAAGATTTGAAGAAAGGCCGTGATAGCAAACGGATACGTCTGCCAACAAATGTGTACCCATTGATCAACTTTGTTCTATTCGTATCTAATATTGTCTCAATAATGTAAATCTTCAACTATTAGATTGTCAAGTGGTAATGCAAATGAATTAACACACATTTCCTTGAACCTCAGTGACAACCAACTAACAACGCTATCCTAATATAAGAACATAAGAAGAGCCCCGCAGGATCAGGCCAATGGCCCATCTAGTCAAGTTGCTTGTAATTCACAGTGGCCCACCAGGTGCCTCAGGGAGCAGACAAGACAAGACAAAGAAGGCCAGGTCAAGCCAGGAGGGAATGGGGCTGCCAGCCCTTTGTGCAGAACTTTTCAGAGACTTGCTGGTCTACATCCCAATAGGATTGAGGCACTCGGCTGTAATCCTATAACACATACTTTGGAGCAAATCCCTTCGAAGTCAGTGGAGGCAGCATGGTAGGCAGCAGCCTCAGATCCCCAACTGGGATCCTGAAAGTTGGTTAGGATGGTGCCATAAGTGCAATGACGTAGTCTGATCAATCCTTCAAAATTTCGTTCCCTGCATTCAGAGTGCAACCCAAACTTGGAGTTAGGCAGGCACAGTTAGGCTCGCAAAGTTTGGCTGGAATAACTGACATCGTCAAGCGTGTTTAGACCACTTTCAGAGTGCCATCCTATTTCACGCATAGTGCTGATGCAACGTTGTTGTGCCAGCACTACGGCATTAGCGCTAACTTGGGGGTGCCAAGTAGCACCTTCATGTCCACAGTAATGCTTTGAAGCCGACATTACAAGTTGCATCGGCTTCCAAGTGCCGACCGAAGCTGGTCAGAGAAAGGGAGGCTCTGTCCCATATCGGTACAGGGATTGGTGGGAGGAAGGGAGGTGGGGGCAAGACTTGGGTGGGAAATGGATAGCCTTGGGAGGTGGCCATACAGCCGCTTCCTAAGCCCATCTGCAAGGCTGTGAGGCCCCGATTAGGGCTGCGTCGTCTCCTCTCCTATGCAGTGTCACATATGGCGCTGCCAAGTCGGCTTTGCCATTGCAGGGCTGCATAGGATTACATCTGTGTGCTGCCCTATCTGAGTCCGAGAGTGGTCCAAACATTACAGTGTCACTTCTGCCGACCAAACTGTGCTGGCCTAATTGTGCTAGCCAAACTCCAGATAGGGATTGTGCTCCCAGTTGCTCATTCCATACTGACATACATGCATATTTTTTCTATACATAGAGACACACATATTTTTTCCTCAAATCCCCTTCTTTCTATTCTGCCTTTTCTGCATGCCAAGTATGTTCAGAATTGAGCTAAGCTGAACTGAGCTCAGTAAAAGGAACCTGAGATGGGAGGAGAACCAAACAGCAAGAGGAATGCAAAGTACAGATGGACAGACCTGTGGAATCCTGTAGAGAGTCAAGATGTGGGCCATCTGCAGGGCATATTCTTTGGTGTATCCCCCGACAACTGCAATCACATCATTGCTTCTGCCACACTTGTAATTGGGTATTAAGGAGGAGCCCTGGGATGTGGTCCTTTGGTCTTTGAACAAGAGGTTCAACACGGTCTCGTATGTGATGGATGAATCAAACATGTTGTCATAGAAGTGGAAGCCGAAGGTGATGTTTGGCAACAGCCTGGGATTTGTATTGATCTCATGAATGGCAAACATCAAGGATAGGCTATGTTGATAATTCTTTTTTGGCTGACCTGCAATAAGTTGGAAATGAGAGAAAGTTCTGATCAGTGGTCCTTGTCTTTAGTGTCACACAAGCAAAAGCTAGAGAACATTTTACAGACACCAAATTGAGAATATGGAAATAAACTCAGAGCAGAGCTAGATTCAGTTCAATCATGCTTGGACTCTTACAGGGGTGGGTGTTCAGTCCGTGAAAACCTGGCCTAAACCTTGTATCTTTGATAGTAGGATACACAGCTTGTGAAAGGAAGGGGGAATTCATTGGGGGGGGACCCAAAGCAGCTTACAAGTGTAAAAAAACCCAGAAAATTCTATTACCCTCCACCCCGCCCCCAAAGAAGCATAGGAGACCAGGACTTGGGCTTAAATGGCCTCTTTATTAACATACTGAACAACAACGCATTTTAACTTGCAGCTGAGCAACTCAACACTAAGCATGTGGGACTGCCCCCAGCCAGTGTTCAAGCCCATGGCCAGCCAGCCCTGCTCCCATGCACCAAGAGGGTGCGGGGCAAAATGCGGCACTGCACTACTGTGCGTCCCTGTGAAAATTATAAAATCACCAGTGAAGCTCAAATTGAGGGGCCGGGCAGCTCAAACAAGCTCACCCTGCCCCTCACCAGCAATTCGTTGCTGGTCTGACCAAGCCCCTCTCCAACTATGCAGGGTAGGCAGGGCAAGGTCCCCGACACACGAGGTGCATCAGGGCTACTATCCAAAGGCACTCCCAGGTCACAAATGGGGACATCAACGAGACCCCACCCCCACCCCAGACTAGCACGGATAAGGAACGCTCAGAGAAAACACTCCAGTGACTGCATCAGGATCTTGCTTCATGTCGTTGTTTTGATCTTGTTTTGATTCATGTCATGCTTTGATCTGTTGCATCTCTCCTTTCCCATCAGTTTTTTAAATAAACTCATGGCAGGCTTAATTAAGTCTCACTTTTTTAAAAAAAAATGGATGCTTTGTTCAGCCTCCATTAATTTATTGGTATTTTTTTTAATTCCAGATCAGAATAAATACATATCATTCAAGCTTTATTGTGCAATACTAATGTTTGCTTGGAAGTAAGGCTCACAAAATCCAGGATGCAATCCTAGCTATGCATATTTGGGAGTACTTTTCATTTAAAATATGGGCCTTGCTGAGCAAACTAGTCTGAGTTTACACTGTTCGTAATTCATTAGACTACACCAGTATGATCCAAACTGTGGGTTGGGACCCACTTGGTGGGTTGGGACCTGATGTCAGGTGGGTCGCGGAAAGCTGGGAGCAGCCATCTTGGAAACTGTAGACCTTACTCTTGCTCTATTCCTTTTGTGAGTGTTCATAGTTTGGATTTTCAAGTGAGGGTTTAAAAAAAAACTAGTTTTATTTCAGTGCTTTTACATCATATTTTGTCCTAATCTTGCGTTCTGTCAGGGATGTTTCATGGTTGTACAATTGCTGCAATCCAAGAATGCCAGTATGGATCCCAGGAGTGTCATTTTGATTATGTTACAATGACAGCACTTCCTGCTTGATGATGTTGCTTCCTGCCACAACACAACTCCCAGGTTAATGACATCACTTCCGATGGGTCCCAACTCAAGTGCCATTCTAAAACGTGGGTCCCGGTGTACAAGGTTTGAATACCACTTGACTGCACAATCTCTAAATATTCCCTAAAATTATGTTCCTCTGTATCTGAGCAGATGTTTTTTCTTCAACAGTTATTTTTAGGGTTACAATGTCTAGGAATCAGAGCTATCGTGCATGTCCTTAGAAGAGAACCTGACCCTTTTGTCTGTAATCAGGGCTGGAATTGACTAACAATGCAACATGCATTTTTCTTCAACGCATAACTGTGTTTGCACGCATACGTTACAGAGCTAGTCCATCACTCAGTTAGTTCATAAGGTTTGGGTTTTGTTTCAGTTCTGGGAGATCAAGGTGTCTTTCTACATGCCTGCTTTCCTTTCTTTCTTTAAAAACTGGTAAAACGTAAACGACATATTTCAATCCATGATATGCTTCAGATCCACCAAGTGAAATCCTACTCTCATTGTGACTCCACCTATAAATCCCATTTCCTCCCGTAGGTGCGTTAGCGCAACACTTTTTCTTTTGCATTTTGAAACATGTACAGCCCCCCCCTCAGGTAATTATGTGTTTGGAACCATGTCAAAGTGTTCCCATATACATGAACTGAAATTGGGCTTTTTGCCCGCTGATGGTACTGAAAATGTAATTTTTACTGTGCAAAAATGGCACGCTATCCATGGTGATGTGTATCAATTTCTATGGAAAGATTGAAAAAAAGCTACCTTTGCCCCTGAAAATCTTTAAAAAATGCATTGTTCACTGAACACACAGCTTGCTTGCTTCAGGAATTTGCAGAAGGGGGCCCTAGAGTGCAAATCCTGAAGTAAGAAGTTCATTCTTGCAAAACTGAATTTTTGGTATAGCTTTGACTGCTGCTAGGCTAAATGAGCTGTTTTGCAGTCTTCTGCTACTTGTTTTGCACCCCCTCTAATTAGCTGGAGAGAGCATTCTTCTGGACTTTCCTTGTCCCTTCTCTGCTTTATAAACATCTTGGGAAAAACCCTATTTTTTCATAGAGCTGGCTTCTGCAGCTTGCAGCTTCCATAAACTGATAGAAGGTGAACCTGAGTTCACCTTTTGAGGTTCCCTCCCACCCCAGCCCTAGAACAAGCTGTGAACAGTTGAAGAAAAAAAGTATCTTTCTCATTGATTTGTCTTCTCTAGCAGCTACAGAGGCAAGAAATAACCTTTCATAAACCCTTTATTTGCTGGAAGGATGATTCCTATGTGAAACAAAGCAAAACTCCACTATGACTCTTCAGTAGCCATTGGACTGTATCCAGGGTGCTGATTGGAGGAATATTATTTGAATCTTATTCTGTGTTCTTGCACCATTGACAAGACTGTACCACACTGTTTGTGCTTGTACAACTAATATAATTTATTACTAGTATGTACCTGTTCCTGTGTCACTGGGTGGGTCATTTTAGCTTTTCTTTGAGGGACTGTAGCCTGAGGAACTCTATGAGGCCTCCACGCTGTAGTGAAGCAACTAAGTGCCCAATCCTATTCAAGTTTTCAGTGCTGAGGCAGCCACAATGAAACCCCCAGGTAAGAGAATATTTGTGCCCTTACCTTCAGGAGACCTCCATGACTGTCTCCTGTGACTGTCTCCTGCAGGATGCAGCACATGCCTCACTGGTACAGCTGGTTCACCACTGGAAAGTTGGATAGGATTGGGCCCTAGATACTCATGCCAGTGCCTGCAACCTGTGAACCTGGGTCATGGGTGCACAGAAGCACCATCAAGTTTTTCCCCCTCAGCCAGTAGGTAAATGGTACAGGACAGGTAAATGGTAAAGCTACAGTTGATGACTGAACACAAAGATGCATTACAGATTGTGTACATTACATATGCTAATATGTCCCTGCAGTGGGGAAGGGAGCCCTGAGTGTGCATGTTGGCTATGCCCCAGTAAAGTTTGCTGCCATGGTGCAAGAAACAGGATGACCCTCACAGCATGAATCAGCTTTGTGAGAAAAGTAATTTGTTGTCACCAGTGAGAAAGCCAGATGAATTGCTATGAATTGCTAGTGAGTGGAGATGCACACACAGACCCAAATCTGCTTGTGCTCAGAGGTTTGTAGAAAGCAGGTGAGCAAGTAACCTTAGGTGATACATTTACCACTGCAGTCTGAGGTGTCAACATATGGATAGCTGTGTGTATTCCTGTACCTTTTTTCCATATTACGAGGAAAACAGTGGCTTTATTGAGAAGGCAACAAAAACTAATTTATTCACTAAACGAACTAGAAATCAGAATAGGAAAGATAGAAAACAAATGGTTAGTGCAATTCAATGGAAGCATAAGTGTAAATATAATGAAATTGGCAATAAAAATAAACATGGATATGGAAAACAGGAAGGTCACATACCCCACAATAAGTTCTTAACAAGTTAAGCATCTGTTTGCAACCATAATCAGATTCCAGAAGTGAACATGTTTAACACTATCCCTACTAAATTACAAAGAAGAACTTACATATATGTTCTCCGACTTCCGACTGGCCAAGTCCTAAAATTTGGCTGATATACCGCATGATGTATTAGAGAGAGAATCCCACCAACTACAGACTCTCCTGGCCTGTTCAAGTGGTCTTCTGTTCTTCTCCAATTATTGCACCTGCGTTTCACTATGTTACAGACAAGCCAACCAAATGGCATTAACAAGGACAGCAATAAGAACCACCTGGGTGCCAATCTAAACCCACGCAGGCTGCAGCTGCCAGCCTCCATTCCCACCTGCACTTTTCCAGCAGCTCCCACAGTAGGAGCCTCTTCCAGAGCTGTTCGCTGCAGTGTTTTCTTCTAGAGGGTTAAGATCTACCCAGTTTATTGTTGGATGAAATGGATTCCTGTCCCATTTGCTTTTTGTCCTTCTGGAAATAGGCTTGCAAACAGGTTACCTGAAGAACTGTGGAGTAGAATAAAACGTTTTAAATAGGAAAAACTTTCACACATCTCTCCCAAGAATCACACAGAAGTAGACTTCGTACAGGCAGAGCTGCCACCAAACATTGCTGCTTATTGGATGGACAGAAGATACAATAATGATGGATGGAACCCCATTCCTCTCGGGAGCATCTCTCAGCCCAGAGTGGAACCTTCTGACTTCTGCACAGAAGTGCTTCGCCAATGTAGCTACCTGACAATTTTATTTTTCTGGATGTTGTTGCTCAGTGCCAAAGGAAACATCTAATTATTGGCATTTTGTTAATTACACATTTGTCCAGACCTCTCTGATGGCAAAAATTTTCTGTCTGGATGTTGTTGAAAAAAAGGTTGCATCAGCATCGGAAAGTGGGTTAGGGTTGGGGTTTTAGTGGCCTGCAGAATTGGTCCCTCCAAGCCTCCTCAGTCTGAGAGTGCAATCCTAACCTGGAGTTAGGCTGGCGCAGTTAGGCCAGCAAAGTTTGGCTGGCACAAGGGCCACCGTAAAGTCCATTTGGACCTCTCTTTGAGTCAGGGAGGATGGCACACATGTGTGTGTTGGCCTCTCTGACTCCGAGAGTCGTCCAAACCTACTTTATGGTGGCCCTTGTTCTGGCCAAATTTTGCCGAGGGCTTTATAAGCACTATCAGTGCTTTACAATGCCTATACAGTAGTTACACTCTTAACTTAACTGTAAGACACTTCAGCTAATGAAGGTGAGGGGGGAGAAAATTCTTAGGCAGAGGCATCCCCAAGGCCTGTGGGGCCCAGGGCAGCAACACCATGATGTCATGTGATATCGTGATGCCATGCAACACCATGATGTCACATGGTGTCTCTTTTCGGGGTTCTCCTCTACCAGAAGTCAATCAGACAAAAATCATTAATCACACAACCATCAAAAATCCCCTAATTGGCTGCTGGGAGACCCTTCATGCTCCAATTGCTTCCCCAGAGAGGCAGAATTCGGAATGCAGGCAATCTGCTGATCTGGCAAATTGCTGATCTGGGTGCTGGGTTAGGGTTAGGCACATATATGGAAGCAATGGGAGCATCTGTGCTTGTGCCCCATTTTGTTGGTCCCTCAAGCACCAACATGAGCTGACCTGGTATTTGGACAGCTCGCGAGCAAATCAAGTGGAGATGTATTACTTTACATGAATCTATATATATAAAGAAGAGCGTATGTATGTATGTATGTGTGTGTGTATGTTTGTTCCACATAGGCTCCGCAACGCCTGGACCGATTCGCGCCAAACTCGGCACGCGGGTGCCTTGGCCCCCCCGAAACCATCGCTGCGCGGTTTTGGAACGGATCGCGCCCCCCCGGGCGCGGGTACAAGCAAATTTGTGGTTCTCTGTGGACGGCTATGGGCTGAACCGAACATTCCGAGGCTCTGGTGATGTCATGATGAGATGCAAATGACATGCGGAATCTTCAGGCAGCAACTGAACTCTTGACAGTTGAAGACAAACAGCAGCAAACAGGTTTCACGCAGGCAAACCGATACAATGTGTTCTGTGGACATGTGGGCGGTCCCTGCTTGGCAGTGGACAGTTGGCACAAGGTGCTGTGGCTGTTGCTCTCTCTGAAAGTTTACTTTCACTGTGTAACGTAAGGCAATTGGGCAGGTGCAACCAAAGGCTACAAAGATGAAACAACAGCGTACACAGGAAACACCTGAGGGGAAAAAAATGACTTGCAATGCTACGTCACAGAGCTGCTACATCTAGAGCCACAGAAACAGTACAGCAGCGTGACAAAAGACTACACGATAAGAGAGACAGAGCTGCTACATCTAGAGCAACAGAAACAGTACAGCAGCAGGGATAGGACATATAAACACCCGGGCACACATGTGAGTGGGGGTGGGGTCAGGGATGGGACATATAAACACCCGGGCACACATGTGAG
>JAJKFI010033910.1:0-18565 GCA_029204185.1 Lerista edwardsae | reverse complement strand
TCTATCTATCTATCTATCTATCTATCTATCTATCTATCTATCTATCTTTTTAAAACAAAAATGGAAGCTTAGTTCAGCCTCCATTAATTCGTTTTTATTTTTTTAAATTCTCGATCAGAGTAAATATATCATACTAGCTTTACTGTGCAATAATGAGGTTTACTTGGAAGTAAGGCTCACCAAATTCAAGTTGCAATCCTATCTACATGTATTTGGGAGAATTTTTCATTTAAAATATGGGCCTTGCTGAGCAAACTACTATGAGTTTACGCTGTTCATAATTCTTTAGACTACACCGGTATGATTCAAACTGTGGGTTGCGACCCACTTGTGGGTCACGACCTGATGTCAGGTGGGTTGCAGAAAGCTGGGAGCAGCCATCTTGGAAACTGGAGACCTTACTCTTGCTCTATTCCTTTTGGGAGTCTTCACAGTTTGAATTTTCAAGTGAGTTTTTTTTTTAATTGTTTTTATTTCAGTGCTTTTACATTATACTTTCTCCTAATCTTGCTTTCTGTCATGGATTTTTCATGGTTGCACAATTTGCTGCAGTCCAAGAATGTCAGTATGGATCCCAGGCATGTCATTTTTGTTATGTCATTGTGATGCTGCTGCTTGATGATGTTGCTTCCTGCCACAACAGCACTCCCAGGTTAATGACATCACTTCCAGTGGGTCCCAACACAAGTGCCATGCTAAAAAGTGGGTCCCGGTGTAAAAAGTTTGAATACTACTAGACTACACAATTTCTAACTATTCCCTAAAATTATGTTCCTCTGTAACCGGGCAGTCGTTTTTCTTCAACAGTTGTTATTTTTACGATTAGAATTTTTAGCAATCAGAGCTATCGTGCATGACCTTAGAGAAGAGAACTTGACCCTTTTGTCTGTAATCAGGGCTGGGATGCTCTAACAATGCAGCATGCATTTTTCTTCACAGCATAGCTGTCTCTGTATGCATATGTAACAGAGGTAGTCCATCCATCAGTTAGTTCATAAGGTTTGGGTTTTGTTTCAGTTCTGGGAGATCAAGATGTCTTTCTACAAGCCTGCTTCCCTTTCTCTCTTTTTACACAGTGGTAAAACCTACTAATCGTATTTCAATCCATGACATGCTTCAGATCCACCAGGTGAAATCCTATGCTCATTGTGACTCCACCTATTGAGCATCTTTCTGCAACCATAATCAGGACCTAGAAGTGAACATGGTTAATTTAGTATGGATTGTAAATTGCGAAGAACAACTTACGCCATGGTTGAGTGACTTCCTCGTGGCAGAGTCCTAAAATTTGACTGATATTCGTGATGATGTATTAGAGAGAGAATCCCACCAACTACAGACTCTCCTGGCCTGTGCATGTGGTCTTCTGTGCTTCTCCCAAAATTACACCTGCGTTTCAGTATGTTACAGACAAGCCAAGGGAACTGCATCAGCAAGGACAGCAAGAAGAACCACCTGGGTGCCAATCTCAACCCACGCAGGCTGCAGCTGCCAGCCTCCATTCCCACCTGCACCCTCTTTTCCAGCAGCTCCCACAGTAGGAGCCTCTTCCAGAGCTTTTCGCTGCAGTGTTTTCTTCTAGAGGGTTAAGATCTACCCAGCTTATTGCTGGATGAAATGGATTCTTGTCACATTTGCTTTTTGTCCTTCTGTAAATAGGCTTGCAAACAAGTTACCTGAAGAACTAGAATAAAAAGTTTTAAATAGGAAAATTATTTTTCATACAACTCTCTGAAGAATCACACAGAAGTAGACTTCATACAGGCAGAGCTGCCACCAAACATTGCTGCTTATTGGATGGACTGAAGATGCAATAATGATGGCTTGAACCCAATTCCTCTTGGGAGCATCTCTCAGACCAGAGTGGTACCTTCTGACTTCTGCGCAGAAGTGCTTTGCCAAGGTAGCTACCTGACAATTTTATTCTTCTGGGTGTTGTTGCTCAGTGCCAAAGGAAACATCTAATTATTGGCATTTTGATAATTATACATTTGTCCAGACCTCTCTGATGGCAAAAAGTTTCTGTCTGGATGTTGTTGGGGAAAAAGGCTACATCAGCACCGGGAAGTTGGTTAGGGTTGGGCTTTTAGTGGAATTGGTCCCTCTAAGCCTCCTAAGTCTGAGAGTGCCATCCTAACCTAGAGTGAGGCTGGCGCAGTTAGGCCACCAATGTTTGGCTGGCACAAGGGCCACCGTAAAGCACATTTGGACCACGCTTGGAATCAGCGACGATGGCACACATGTGTGCACTGACCTCTCTGACTCCGAGAGTGGTCCAAACCTACTTTACGGTGTCCCTTGTGCCGGTCAAATTTTGCTGACCTAACTTATGTGCCAGCCTAACTCCAGGTTATGATGGCACTCTGAAACTAGCTGGCTGCCTAGGACAGAGCAGGATTTTATTGTCAGTGTTGTTCACCTGATTAAACATAGAAGTGACTTTTTTCACCTCCTCCAGATGCTCCTTTGGTTTCCATTCCACTCCCTTCTGTTAAGAGGCCTGGATTCGTTTTCCTGCCCCCAACACACAATCTTTTATTATTGTTACAGTTTTCATTATTTTCCTGTATTTCTTTCCCCATTGAAAAAGAGAGAATGAAACGTGTAACAGGAGGGAGTCACACAAATATATAGAATCTGTCAAACCTGGACTCATCTCTGTACGTTTAAAAAGTGATTTGCTGGGTAAATTTTGGAATCATCCGTTCCACCTCCACTTCTGACAAGGCAGGTATTCAGTTGCAGTCCTTATGGAAACTACCCACCACAGGTTCTAGCCCACATCAACCATGAGATGTGCAGGCTGACTTCAGACCCCTCTGGTACAGCAGATACAGCACTGAAAGATCCAATGGGCTAAATACCAACATTTGCCAAAGAGAAAACTTTATTTGAAACATGGAGAAATGCCAAGGGCTTTCCAAGCACTATCAGTGCTTTACAATGCTTATAGATACGCTCTAAACTTAACTATGAGACACTTAGGGAACAAGAAAGGCTCAGTGCGATCTCAGTGCCTATGTGGAGGTGCCGATCAGCTCTCCCGCTTCAATGCTACGGCTGTCGTGCCGACGCTATGACGTAGTTTCGGAGCAACAGGCAGTGCAGGATTGTGCTGCCTGGCTAGTGAAGGTGAGGGGGGAGAAAATTCATAGGCAGAGGCATCCCCAAGGCCTGAGGGGCCCAGGGCAGCAACACTATGATGTCATGTGACATCATGATGCCATGCAACACCATGAGGTCACATGGTGTCCCTTTTGGGGTTCTCCTCTACCAGAAGCCAATCAGGCAATTTTGCCTGACCAACTGCTGAGAGTGCCAGCGCTTTCCAATTGCTTCCTGACTGAGGAAGCAAGTGGAGTGTATACTCCGTCAGCAGGCAGTTCGGCAAAATCACTTAACTGGCTGTTGGGAGCCCCTGCATGCTCCAAGTGGTTCCCCAGGCAGGCAAACGTTGGAGTGCAGGCAAACCTGCTGAGCTGGGTGCTGGGAGCGCACACACATTCCAATTGCTTTCCCAACCGGAACATACAGTATTTGGAAGCAATTGGAGCCTATGTGCTTGTGCCCCCTCCTGTTGGTGCCCCAAGCACTTGCCCTCTTTGGCCTCATGGGAGACATCCCCCTGTTTCTAAGGTGGACAAGCCACTGATCACGATCTGTTCTCAGAGGGAGTCATGATTTTTCCCTGAAGAAAGTAATGAAGAACCTTTTGGTTTTTCTTCAAATTCTCTGGCTCCTTATTATTCTTTTATGCTGCCATCCTATCCACCCTTCCTGGGAGGTAAGGCCCATGGACTACAATGGGACTTGCATGGGAGTAGGCATGCGTAGGATTGGGCTCTTCATCAGAAGCTTCCTCTCTCTGCCATCTTCAGCTGAGACACGCTTCAGCAGCCATTCTTCCTAAACAAGCTGAAAATCCTTCCTCTCCGTGATTTGTCTGCTCCACCTCTCACCATCCGGGAGAAGCTGCCTCACTCACCGCCCTGTCCGGCAGCAGTCTGCAGTCCTGCTTCGAGCAGCCACCTCCCCATCGCACATGCCGGCCAGGGTGGTGGCTGGAAAGGGCGGGGCTGGCCGGCTCTGTGCTTTGGCCCATCCCTTCCAGCTGTTTGGCAACAGGGGCGACAGCTGCTCCAATCCAAAAGGGCTGGGGGATACTGGTAACGCCCCCTCCCTGCTAGCTAATCCCCGCGTTGCCCAAATCCTCAATTGGGCTTTGGAAAAGCATTCAGGGTCCAATCCTGAACACTCCAGCGCCTGTAGTACGAGCATCCCACAGACACTGGTGTTGCAAACATGTCCTAAGGCATGTCCATCGCTTGCTCTAAAGTCCTACTTCCTGATCTGTCTCAGCGCCCAATACTACTGCCAGGGGTAGCAATATAGGACCGAAAGCCACAAGGTGGCTGAAGGCCGGATTTGCATGTTCTCCAGGTGGGTGTAACAGGGAGGGGGGCAGAGTAGGGTGTGGGACCAGCGGTGGCCTCCAAAACGGAATCCCGATTTCTGTATTGGGCCGCACAAGCTGAGCTAGAGGCCCTCGGATTGTGCCAGCAAAAAGGCCAGCATAGACATGAGGAGACCCAAAGGGAACCCTGCGTCCTTACCACAGGGGAAGGGAAAGAGTTCTCCCCTTCTTCCGAGGAGCCTCTGGTGGTTGCCCCTGGATACAACAGTGGCCGTTTGGCAACTGCCGCGCCCAGAGTGCCCAAGCAGCTTGACATTGTGCTGCCCGCCATCTGTGTGTTTACCAGAATAGACATGTAGTGAAGCAAAGGAAACAGGCATTTAGAAATGAGTGTTAGTTATTCATTTTCTCTACTCGGAGTTTCTTGGTGTTGCGGTCAGTTCTCAAAACAATAATATAACACTTGGGGAAGAAGATGCAAGCCAAGAGCCCAGTGTTGGAAGCCAGGATGGCAAACACCTCCACAACGACTATGTTTTTCCCTTTGGTGCTCAGATAACCTGGAATAAAGGCGATCCAAACACTGCAGAAGACCAGCATGCTGAAGGTGATGAGTTTGGCTTCATTGAATGTGTCTGGCAAATTTCTGGCCAAGAAAGCCACAGTGAAGCTGATTGCGGCTAAAAAGCCAATGTAGCCCAGAACACAGTAGAACATGGCAGCAGAACCTTCATTACATTCCAGAATGATGAGCCCAGTCTGGGAGTGCAGGTCAACCTCTGGGAAGGGAGGCGAGATTAACAGCCATGCAATGCAAATTCCAATCTGAATAATGGAGCAGCCCAAAACAATGCAGTTCGCCAGTTTTTGTCTTAGCCATTTTCTCATCTTGTTGCCTGGTCCTGTAGCCATAAATGCAAGAATCACTAGGATTGTTTTTGCCAACACACAAGAAACTGCAACGGAGAAAATGGTGCCAAAATTAGCTTGGCGGAGAAGGCAGCTCAGCTTCCCAGGCCTGCCGATGAAGAGAAGGGAGGAAAGGTAGCAGACGAGGATGCAGGTGAGGAGGATACAGGTGAGGTTCCGGTTGTTGGCTTTGACAATGGGAGTGTCCCAGTTCTTCAGGAAAGTCTGCATCACCAGACCTGTAAAAATAGCCAAAGAAACAGCCAAGGAGACCAACATGATCCCCAAAGGCTCTTCATAGGAGAGGAAACGGATTTGCTTGGGGACACATTGATCTTGGTTCTGGTTTGGATATTGATCCTCTGGACACGGGATACAACGAACTGCATCTGAAGTGGAGGAATGAAGTGCTCATTAAATTGTTACTGAATATAGCCCTATTTTTGTTAAATGTAGCTATGATGTTTTGTCAGTGTGATCTTGCCAATAACTGATACCTCTTGCAGGCACTTCTTTTATGATCACAAATGTTTGTATGAGAAGGAATGTGCCCCCCACAGTAGTTCAATCAGCAGATACCCCCTGAATTGCGTGGAACCCCTGGCATTTGTGCTCAGAGCTGCGGCCCTTGGAGTTTCTCCTCGAACCTGGCTGTTACTCCTTGGTATGTGTGTGCATGATTTTAGCCCTAAGTACCAGCAGCATTGCTATAGAGGTGCAGAGTGTGTGATTTACACCATAGGACTGGGTTTCAAGGGTGCAATCCAAACATGCTTTCCAGCACTAACGGAAAGTTAGCTCCTAATGTAAGTTTAGTTCTGGTTTCCGTCCCTCTGGCCTTTCCTTTGATTAAGCTTTTCCCTCTCACTGTTTCTTCAGTGATGGGTCTGTTTGCTGTTTCAGGTGGGAGGCAACCCTGAGGCCAGGGGCTTCTCTCTTTTGCTGGATTGACAGTACTGTGCACTTTAAGGCTCCAGAACCACAGTGACAGCAGCAGACCAAGAGCCATTCCTATGCACCTTTACCAGTGCCGATGCTGATGCAAAGCAACCACAAGGCAAGGGAGCCAACAGTCCCTCCTTTGGAGCAGGCCTGCGTGACTTTCCCTCCACCGCCAGGTGAAGGGTTTCCTGCTGGCATGGTGGCCTCGGTGCTGGAAAATTGGATAGGATCTGCCCCCAAGAGTCCTGCATGGGAAATGAATTGAACTGGATTTCAACTAAATTGAAAGTAATAGGATTGAGTACTCATGAATGCCTTTTCTCCACTGACGATTCCAATGTCAGCATTCATTTTATCCATAGGATTTGACAGACTTGATTTCAGCATTCTTGTCAATAATTGTCATAGTACACATATATTTGAAGACATGTTCAGGGGGGGAAATGAGGTCGTGTTTCTCACCTGTCTGGTTTGCAATCATGTCTTTTGAGCAAGGCGTACAGTCATAGCAACAACTGGGTCTCCCCTCCAGAATTTTCCTGCTGTGTCCAAGATGGCATCTCTCAACACACCTTGAAGTGGGCATCTGACCATCTGCTAGGGTTTATTTCAGGGATATCCCTCTGATACCAAAAACCATGTCAGATAAAAGCACTCAAAACAATACAAAACACAAGTCGGTCAGGCAATCAATTAGAACTGCCATATTGAAGCTTGCTCCTTGAAAAACAACACCTCCCTTAGCCCTGGTTCGCTGAAGAATGGAATGCAAAGGCTAAGAATGGTTCCGCATTACATTGTTCAGTGAGCCAGGATGGAGATTTTCCCTGAACAAGAAGCAAAATAGCAGTTCTGAGAACTGCATTTCCAGGGAGTCAGACTATTAGAACGGGGATTGTAAAAGGACCACTTTTCCCACCCCTTCTTCAGAGACTGACAGGATCCTTCTTATCTGCAGTGGCCAGCAATGTTGAGTCTAATATGTGGATAAAACATTGGTGTATAAAAGGTTTCAACCTGTATTAAGCATTAGCTAGCTAAACTCAAACGTTGGCCTCAATGCTGAGCAGATGTCAGCCGGTGCTCCAGCAGCACTGGCCAAGGATAAAGCTTTTGGGGGCGGGGGAGGCAGGGGAGGGGAGGGAGGGCAGAAGTGGGCAGGGGAGGGGAGGATTGGGCCTAGGGGTGGCCAGAGATAGCGGTAGCATCTGCCACTGAATCCTCAACCTCTGTCAGAGCTGGGTGGCCCAACACAAGCCTCCTCAATTTGACTTTGCCACAATCTCCCTGGGGTAAGGGAGTAAACTCCCCAGTATAAGTGCATGCAGGTATCCTGGCAGCCACAGAATCTAGCCCTTGGCGGTTTAGCATTCGGCCGTTACAGTGGAGTCCTATAACTGTTTACTCCAAAGTAAGTCCCAATGTATTCAGTGGGACACATAGTATAAATCACCCAGCACCAACATGCTTTGTGGATATATGTTGAACTGGAGGAGAGCAAGGTGCTTGGGAACACAGTGGTGTTTAGGCTATGCCTAGCTCCCAAGCTGCCATTCCTTTGGTACCTTGGTGCTTCGTTCTGGTTCTCTGCATGCACTCAGCTGTATTCTCACCTGCTTGAACCTGCTGTTCCACACAATGGCGTCTTCATGGATGTCCAACTCTTGATTTGGTAACATGGTTCCAACCTGAACTCTGAGGAAGGACTGATTGGGGAAGGTGACCCAGTTGATGACATCATACGTGCTCTGCAGTTCCCCATTCTCAAAGAAGACTTCGTGGCCAGCACCATTGTTAAAGTGGATGTTTGCAAGAAGAGCATTGAGCTAAGTTCAGAGAGAAACAATCATGACTCAGCAAAGTAGAATCTCTGAATCTTTTCTTCCATCTGTGGTTGGGGCATGGAAACACATTCTATAGTCAGTCATATGTGCAAAGTTATAGGCTAGAGGTGGTTGTATATAAAGTTATAAGATACAATCCCTTTCCACTCATTAAGTTTGCCAGTTAATGATGACTGAGTACCCTTGAAACAAGGGATACGGCATACAGCACTGTCTTAGGCATGTGTTTTGAGATGCAAGTCTCATCTACTGTACTTAAGACTGACTCGCAGGTCAATGTATCTAGGAATGCAGCCTTTGGGCCATGCCCTCCCCCATTGTCCAGCACAAATGCAGCCATGCCTACAGGAAATGCACTGCATCCTGCACTGGAGGGGGGAGTCATGGAGGCCTCTTCCAGAGGAGGGAGCATTTGTTTCTTTCCCTGGGGGTGGAATGGAGACTGCATCAGCACTGGAAAGGGAGATAGGATTGGACCCTTAGTCGTAATGCATGGAGTGAATGCAAGTGCCATTGATTTCGCTTGATTTGGTCATCATCAGTTCTCCCTTGGAGCAGGGGCTTGCACTAGAGTTGCATCACATGGGAGGGGAGGTCAGCGAGTCACCTCCCATGGTGAATATCCTCCTCCCAAGCCATGCAGCAACTTCATGTATTCATTTATTTATTTAATTTCAGCATAGGTCGTTCAACCAACAAGTAACCAACAAAGAAGACTGTGGGCAATTTGATGACACTCACACAATTAAATAAAAGTTCTAGTGTTAGCTCTGGAAATGGGAACTGACTCATAATAATGATTTTTTTTAAGAATCGCGATATTTACATAAAAAGTAGTATTTTCAGTGTTTGGGCCATAGCTTTTGATAGAATAAAGGTATGGCAGTCTCCTTTTTTTCTTTGAATTCTTTATGAAATTCAGCATCCAACGGTGTATAACATGATGGTATTGTTCTGTAAAACCGCGATTTAAAAAAAATCATGATTTTTACATTAAAAGTTGAATTTTGGGATTTTAGTTTTTTGGCCATAACATTTGATAGAATGAAGATATTATTTTCCTTGAATTCCAGGTGAAATTCCACATCCAATGGTATATAGCATGATGGTATTCCCTTTTAAAACCGTGATGATAGCTATCTTGAACCCTGGTGGAGTCACACCCACCATCGGGTGCGTCCCCTGGTGTGGCCCACTTTCCCTCCCCCCTCATGACGCCACTGCCTTGGATACAATCCATGCGGTCTTGCAAATAATCTGGAAGGGAGAAATGAAAATCAAATGATAGAAATTTTAAATCCAGCATCTTACAGTGACCTAACTGGCCCTCCAATATCCATGATGGGGCTTCACAGCACACCTTCGACACCACTGGGCCAGTGCATGGGCTGCACCAGGACAAAGGGCAATCGGGATTATTCTGACAGATTCCTTCCAAGTGCCTACTGTACCTGCCATGGCTGAACATTCATGCGCTGGAAGGGTCTCTGACTCACTGGTCTCCTTTCACTGGACAATTGTGAGGAGTGCAGAGCATGTGCAACAGCATAGACGGCATTGTAGAGGCTGTAACTCTCTTCGCTCAGCTGCATCTCAAATCGTGAGCTAGGCAGGCTTTCCAGCTTCTCCTCCCCTGTGCAATTTTTATAAGGTATATCAGCATTCCATAAATGGTCTGGTGTACATTTGAATAGAAATTGCCAAAGTGGACAGAGAAAGAGCATCAGTGCTTCATCAGACTTCATATTCTGGACAAATTCCTGGAATCCTAGAACATGGTTTGTGCAGACTGAGAAAGACAAAGCGCTGTGGAAGGTGTTTGCACAGAAGCCATAAACAGTGGAGTGAACAGTGAAGTCCCACTTGGATGTTGTGATCCAAACCTTTCCTATATTGATCTTGGATTCAAATTCTAGAAGGCATAAGGCAGAAAGAAGAAAGAAGCACGAAGTTTCCTTGGACAACAATCACATTTGCGTCAATGGATAAAAGTGCTGATTTCATAATATTAATGTCATTCTCCAAATTCCCGTTCTTCACTTTTTGAAGCCTTTTCAAGGACACACAAATGCTATTCTGGCCAAGCAGAGGGATCACATTCCACAGGAAGTGTTCTCCATCATCATCAGCTCCAACTATGAGAGCAACCCGTGTCCACCTGAAATGCAGCAGCAGCCGGACAATCCCCACATGCTGAAGGGTCTCTCTCGGCACCATGATGTACGAAGAAGAGAACGTCCTTTTATCACTGAACATGGCCTCGTGTGCATTGTGAGTGAGCTAATGGAGGAAAAAGAGCTGCTTAAGATTTGAAGAAAGGCCGTGATAGCAAACGGATACGTCTGCCAACAAATGTGTACCCATTGATCAACTTTGTTCTATTCGTATCTAATATTGTCTCAATAATGTAAATCTTCAACTATTAGATTGTCAAGTGGTAATGCAAATGAATTAACACACATTTCCTTGAACCTCAGTGACAACCAACTAACAACGCTATCCTAATATAAGAACATAAGAAGAGCCCCGCAGGATCAGGCCAATGGCCCATCTAGTCAAGTTGCTTGTAATTCACAGTGGCCCACCAGGTGCCTCAGGGAGCAGACAAGACAAGACAAAGAAGGCCAGGTCAAGCCAGGAGGGAATGGGGCTGCCAGCCCTTTGTGCAGAACTTTTCAGAGACTTGCTGGTCTACATCCCAATAGGATTGAGGCACTCGGCTGTAATCCTATAACACATACTTTGGAGCAAATCCCTTCGAAGTCAGTGGAGGCAGCATGGTAGGCAGCAGCCTCAGATCCCCAACTGGGATCCTGAAAGTTGGTTAGGATGGTGCCATAAGTGCAATGACGTAGTCTGATCAATCCTTCAAAATTTCGTTCCCTGCATTCAGAGTGCAACCCAAACTTGGAGTTAGGCAGGCACAGTTAGGCTCGCAAAGTTTGGCTGGAATAACTGACATCGTCAAGCGTGTTTAGACCACTTTCAGAGTGCCATCCTATTTCACGCATAGTGCTGATGCAACGTTGTTGTGCCAGCACTACGGCATTAGCGCTAACTTGGGGGTGCCAAGTAGCACCTTCATGTCCACAGTAATGCTTTGAAGCCGACATTACAAGTTGCATCGGCTTCCAAGTGCCGACCGAAGCTGGTCAGAGAAAGGGAGGCTCTGTCCCATATCGGTACAGGGATTGGTGGGAGGAAGGGAGGTGGGGGCAAGACTTGGGTGGGAAATGGATAGCCTTGGGAGGTGGCCATACAGCCGCTTCCTAAGCCCATCTGCAAGGCTGTGAGGCCCCGATTAGGGCTGCGTCGTCTCCTCTCCTATGCAGTGTCACATATGGCGCTGCCAAGTCGGCTTTGCCATTGCAGGGCTGCATAGGATTACATCTGTGTGCTGCCCTATCTGAGTCCGAGAGTGGTCCAAACATTACAGTGTCACTTCTGCCGACCAAACTGTGCTGGCCTAATTGTGCTAGCCAAACTCCAGATAGGGATTGTGCTCCCAGTTGCTCATTCCATACTGACATACATGCATATTTTTTCTATACATAGAGACACACATATTTTTTCCTCAAATCCCCTTCTTTCTATTCTGCCTTTTCTGCATGCCAAGTATGTTCAGAATTGAGCTAAGCTGAACTGAGCTCAGTAAAAGGAACCTGAGATGGGAGGAGAACCAAACAGCAAGAGGAATGCAAAGTACAGATGGACAGACCTGTGGAATCCTGTAGAGAGTCAAGATGTGGGCCATCTGCAGGGCATATTCTTTGGTGTATCCCCCGACAACTGCAATCACATCATTGCTTCTGCCACACTTGTAATTGGGTATTAAGGAGGAGCCCTGGGATGTGGTCCTTTGGTCTTTGAACAAGAGGTTCAACACGGTCTCGTATGTGATGGATGAATCAAACATGTTGTCATAGAAGTGGAAGCCGAAGGTGATGTTTGGCAACAGCCTGGGATTTGTATTGATCTCATGAATGGCAAACATCAAGGATAGGCTATGTTGATAATTCTTTTTTGCTAACCTGCAATAAGTTGGAAATGAGAGAAAGTTCTGATCAGTGGTCCTTGTCTTTAGTGTCACACAAGCAAAAGCTAGAGAACATTTTACAGACACCAAATTGAGAATATGGAAATAAACTCAGAGCAGAGCTAGATTCAGTTCAATCATGCTTGGACTCTTACAGGGGTGGGTGTTCAGTCCGTGAAAACCTGGCCTAAACCTTGTATCTTTGATAGTAGGATACACAGCTTGTGAAAGGAAGGGGGAATTCATTGGGGGGGGACCCAAAGCAGCTTACAAGTGTAAAAAAACCCAGAAAATTCTATTACCCTCCACCCCGCCCCCAAAGAAGCATAGGAGACCAGGACTTGGGCTTAAATGGCCTCTTTATTAACATACTGAACAACAACGCATTTTAACTTGCAGCTGAGCAACTCAACACTAAGCATGTGGGACTGCCCCCAGCCAGTGTTCAAGCCCATGGCCAGCCAGCCCTGCTCCCATGCACCAAGAGGGTGCGGGGCAAAATGCGGCACTGCACTACTGTGCGTCCCTGTGAAAATTATAAAATCACCAGTGAAGCTCAAATTGAGGGGCCGGGCAGCTCAAACAAGCTCACCCTGCCCCTCACCAGCAATTCGTTGCTGGTCTGACCAAGCCCCTCTCCAACTATGCAGGGTAGGCAGGGCAAGGTCCCCGACACACGAGGTGCATCAGGGCTACTATCCAAAGGCACTCCCAGGTCACAAATGGGGACATCAACGAGACCCCACCCCCACCCCAGACTAGCACGGATAAGGAACGCTCAGAGAAAACACTCCAGTGACTGCATCAGGATCTTGCTTCATGTCGTTGTTTTGATCTTGTTTTGATTCATGTCATGCTTTGATCTGTTGCATCTCTCCTTTCCCATCAGTTTTTTAAATAAACTCATGGCAGGCTTAATTAAGTCTCACTTTTTTAAAAAAAAATGGATGCTTTGTTCAGCCTCCATTAATTTATTGGTATTTTTTTTAATTCCAGATCAGAATAAATACATATCATTCAAGCTTTATTGTGCAATACTAATGTTTGCTTGGAAGTAAGGCTCACAAAATCCAGGATGCAATCCTAGCTATGCATATTTGGGAGTACTTTTCATTTAAAATATGGGCCTTGCTGAGCAAACTAGTCTGAGTTTACACTGTTCGTAATTCATTAGACTACACCAGTATGATCCAAACTGTGGGTTGGGACCCACTTGGTGGGTTGGGACCTGATGTCAGGTGGGTCGCGGAAAGCTGGGAGCAGCCATCTTGGAAACTGTAGACCTTACTCTTGCTCTATTCCTTTTGTGAGTGTTCATAGTTTGGATTTTCAAGTGAGGGTTTAAAAAAAAACTAGTTTTATTTCAGTGCTTTTACATCATATTTTGTCCTAATCTTGCGTTCTGTCAGGGATGTTTCATGGTTGTACAATTGCTGCAATCCAAGAATGCCAGTATGGATCCCAGGAGTGTCATTTTGATTATGTTACAATGACAGCACTTCCTGCTTGATGATGTTGCTTCCTGCCACAACACAACTCCCAGGTTAATGACATCACTTCCGATGGGTCCCAACTCAAGTGCCATTCTAAAACGTGGGTCCCGGTGTACAAGGTTTGAATACCACTTGACTGCACAATCTCTAAATATTCCCTAAAATTATGTTCCTCTGTATCTGAGCAGATGTTTTTTCTTCAACAGTTATTTTTAGGGTTACAATGTCTAGGAATCAGAGCTATCGTGCATGTCCTTAGAAGAGAACCTGACCCTTTTGTCTGTAATCAGGGCTGGAATTGACTAACAATGCAACATGCATTTTTCTTCAACGCATAACTGTGTTTGCACGCATACGTTACAGAGCTAGTCCATCACTCAGTTAGTTCATAAGGTTTGGGTTTTGTTTCAGTTCTGGGAGATCAAGGTGTCTTTCTACATGCCTGCTTTCCTTTCTTTCTTTAAAAACTGGTAAAACGTAAACGACATATTTCAATCCATGATATGCTTCAGATCCACCAAGTGAAATCCTACTCTCATTGTGACTCCACCTATAAATCCCATTTCCTCCCGTAGGTGCGTTAGCGCAACACTTTTTCTTTTGCATTTTGAAACATGTACAGCCCCCCCCCTCAGGTAATTATGTGTTTGGAACCATGTCAAAGTGTTCCCATATACATGAACTGAAATTGGGCTTTTTGCCCGCTGATGGTACTGAAAATGTAATTTTTACTGTGCAAAAATGGCACGCTATCCATGGTGATGTGTATCAATTTCTATGGAAAGATTGAAAAAAAGCTACCTTTGCCCCTGAAAATCTTTAAAAAATGCATTGTTCACTGAACACACAGCTTGCTTGCTTCAGGAATTTGCAGAAGGGGGCCCTAGAGTGCAAATCCTGAAGTAAGAAGTTCATTCTTGCAAAACTGAATTTTTGGTATAGCTTTGACTGCTGCTAGGCTAAATGAGCTGTTTTGCAGTCTTCTGCTACTTGTTTTGCACCCCCTCTAATTAGCTGGAGAGAGCATTCTTCTGGACTTTCCTTGTCCCTTCTCTGCTTTATAAACATCTTGGGAAAAACCCTATTTTTTCATAGAGCTGGCTTCTGCAGCTTGCAGCTTCCATAAACTGATAGAAGGTGAACCTGAGTTCACCTTTTGAGGTTCCCTCCCACCCCAGCCCGAGAACAAGCTGTGAACAGTTGAAGAAAAAAAGTATCTTTCTCATTGATTTGTCTTCTCTAGCAGCTACAGAGGCAAGAAATAACCTTTCATAAACCCTTTATTTGCTGGAAGGATGATTCCTATGTGAAACAAAGCAAAACTCCACTATGACTCTTCAGTAGCCATTGGACTGTATCCAGGGTGCTGATTGGAGGAATATTATTTGAATCTTATTCTGTGTTCTTGCACCATTGACAAGACTGTACCACACTGTTTGTGCTTGTACAACTAATATAATTTATTACTAGTATGTACCTGTTCCTGTGTCACTGGGTGGGTCATTTTAGCTTTTCTTTGAGGGACTGTAGCCTGAGGAACTCTATGAGGCCTCCACGCTGTAGTGAAGCAACTAAGTGCCCAATCCTATTCAAGTTTTCAGTGCTGAGGCAGCCACAATGAAACCCCCAGGTAAGAGAATATTTGTGCCCTTACCTTCAGGAGACCTCCATGACTGTCTCCTGTGACTGTCTCCTGCAGGATGCAGCACATGCCTCACTGGTACAGCTGGTTCACCACTGGAAAGTTGGATAGGATTGGGCCCTAGATACTCATGCCAGTGCCTGCAACCTGTGAACCTGGGTCATGGGTGCACAGAAGCACCATCAAGTTTTTCCCCCTCAGCCAGTAGGTAAATGGTACAGGACAGGTAAATGGTAAAGCTACAGTTGATGACTGAACACAAAGATGCATTACAGATTGTGTACATTACATATGCTAATATGTCCCTGCAGTGGGGAAGGGAGCCCTGAGTGTGCATGTTGGCTATGCCCCAGTAAAGTTTGCTGCCATGGTGCAAGAAACAGGATGACCCTCACAGCATGAATCAGCTTTGTGAGAAAAGTAATTTGTTGTCACCAGTGAGAAAGCCAGATGAATTGCTATGAATTGCTAGTGAGTGGAGATGCACACACAGACCCAAATCTGCTTGTGCTCAGAGGTTTGTAGAAAGCAGGTGAGCAAGTAACCTTAGGTGATACATTTACCACTGCAGTCTGAGGTGTCAACATATGGATAGCTGTGTGTATTCCTGTACCTTTTTTCCATATTACGAGGAAAACAGTGGCTTTATTGAGAAGGCAACAAAAACTAATTTATTCACTAAACGAACTAGAAATCAGAATAGGAAAGATAGAAAACAAATGGTTAGTGCAATTCAATGGAAGCATAAGTGTAAATATAATGAAATTGGCAATAAAAATAAACATGGATATGGAAAACAGGAAGGTCACATACCCCACAATAAGTTCTTAACAAGTTAAGCATCTGTTTGCAACCATAATCAGATTCCAGAAGTGAACATGTTTAACACTATCCCTACTAAATTACAAAGAAGAACTTACATATATGTTCTCCGACTTCCGACTGGCCAAGTCCTAAAATTTGGCTGATATACCGCATGATGTATTAGAGAGAGAATCCCACCAACTACAGACTCTCCTGGCCTGTTCAAGTGGTCTTCTGTTCTTCTCCAATTATTGCACCTGCGTTTCACTATGTTACAGACAAGCCAACCAAATGGCATTAACAAGGACAGCAATAAGAACCACCTGGGTGCCAATCTAAACCCACGCAGGCTGCAGCTGCCAGCCTCCATTCCCACCTGCACTTTTCCAGCAGCTCCCACAGTAGGAGCCTCTTCCAGAGCTGTTCGCTGCAGTGTTTTCTTCTAGAGGGTTAAGATCTACCCAGTTTATTGTTGGATGAAATGGATTCCTGTCCCATTTGCTTTTTGTCCTTCTGGAAATAGGCTTGCAAACAGGTTACCTGAAGAACTGTGGAGTAGAATAAAACGTTTTAAATAGGAAAAACTTTCACACATCTCTCCCAAGAATCACACAGAAGTAGACTTCGTACAGGCAGAGCTGCCACCAAACATTGCTGCTTATTGGATGGACAGAAGATACAATAATGATGGATGGAACCCCATTCCTCTCGGGAGCATCTCTCAGCCCAGAGTGGAACCTTCTGACTTCTGCACAGAAGTGCTTCGCCAATGTAGCTACCTGACAATTTTATTTTTCTGGATGTTGTTGCTCAGTGCCAAAGGAAACATCTAATTATTGGCATTTTGTTAATTACACATTTGTCCAGACCTCTCTGATGGCAAAAATTTTCTGTCTGGATGTTGTTGAAAAAAAGGTTGCATCAGCATCGGAAAGTGGGTTAGGGTTGGGGTTTTAGTGGCCTGCAGAATTGGTCCCTCCAAGCCTCCTCAGTCTGAGAGTGCAATCCTAACCTGGAGTTAGGCTGGCGCAGTTAGGCCAGCAAAGTTTGGCTGGCACAAGGGCCACCGTAAAGTCCATTTGGACCTCTCTTTGAGTCAGGGAGGATGGCACACATGTGTGTGTTGGCCTCTCTGACTCCGAGAGTCGTCCAAACCTACTTTATGGTGGCCCTTGTTCTGGCCAAATTTTGCCGAGGGCTTTATAAGCACTATCAGTGCTTTACAATGCCTATACAGTAGTTACACTCTTAACTTAACTGTAAGACACTTCAGCTAATGAAGGTGAGGGGGGAGAAAATTCTTAGGCAGAGGCATCCCCAAGGCCTGTGGGGCCCAGGGCAGCAACACCATGATGTCATGTGATATCGTGATGCCATGCAACACCATGATGTCACATGGTGTCTCTTTTCGGGGTTCTCCTCTACCAGAAGTCAATCAGACAAAAATCATTAATCACACAACCATCAAAAATCCCCTAATTGGCTGCTGGGAGACCCTTCATGCTCCAATTGCTTCCCCAGAGAGGCAGAATTCGGAATGCAGGCAATCTGCTGATCTGGCAAATTGCTGATCTGGGTGCTGGGTTAGGGTTAGGCACATATATGGAAGCAATGGGAGCATCTGTGCTTGTGCCCCATTTTGTTGGTCCCTCAAGCACCAACATGAGCTGACCTGGTATTTGGACAGCTCGCGAGCAAATCAAGTGGAGATGTATTACTTTACATGAATCTATATATATAAAGAAGAGCGTATGTATGTATGTATGTGTGTGTGTATGTTTGTTCCACATAGGCTCCGCAACGCCTGGACCGATTCGCGCCAAACTCGGCACGCGGGTGCCTTGGCCCCCCCGAAACCATCGCTGCGCGGTTTTGGAACGGATCGCGCCCCCCCGGGCGCGGGTACAAGCAAATTTGTGGTTCTCTGTGGACGGCTATGGGCTGAACCGAACATTCCGAGGCTCTGGTGATGTCATGATGAGATGCAAATGACATGCGGAATCTTCAGGCAGCAACTGAACTCTTGACAGTTGAAGACAAACAGCAGCAAACAGGTTTCACGCAGGCAAACCGATACAATGTGTTCTGTGGACATGTGGGCGGTCCCTGCTTGGCAGTGGACAGTTGGCACAAGGTGCTGTGGCTGTTGCTCTCTCTGAAAGTTTACTTTCACTGTGTAACGTAAGGCAATTGGGCAGGTGCAACCAAAGGCTACAAAGATGAAACAACAGCGTACACAGGAAACACCTGAGGGGAAAAAAATGACTTGCAATGCTACGTCACAGAGCTGCTACATCTAGAGCCACAGAAACAGTACAGCAGCGTGACAAAAGACTACACGATAAGAGAGACAGAGCTGCTACATCTAGAGCAACAGAAACAGTACAGCAGCAGGGATAGGACATATAAACACCCGGGCACACATGTGAGTGGGGGTGGGGTCAGGGATGGGACATATAAACACCCGGGCACACATGTGAG
>JAJKFI010033900.1:0-16122 GCA_029204185.1 Lerista edwardsae | reverse complement strand
GATTGATTGATTGATTGATTGATTGATTGATTGATTGATTGATTGATTGATTGATTGATTGATTGATTGATTGATTGATTGATTGATTGATTGATTGGAGCATGAGTGATGAAAAAGCAGAGCAACAAACAAATTGGATCACAGATGCCTCTGGCTTTGGTTCAAGAATACTCCAAAATACGGTGCAGTCCAGACGGCATGAGGAGATCTTGAAGCATTTTCACTGTAGGCTGGGGCAGGGGGCTTCTGAGACCATTAGCCGGCCACTGAGCACAGTTGCTGTCTGGTCCAAAAGGACAGAAACTCAGGGCGCGACCCTAACCAACTTTCCAGCACTGACCTAGCTGTGCCAATGGGGATGTGCTGCATCCTGCAATGGAATAGTAGTCACAGAGGCCTCCTCAAAGTAAGGAATGTTGGTTCCCTTGCCTTGGAGCTGCATTGCCCTTACCCCAGTGCTGGAAAATTGGTTAGGATTGCACCCTCAGTAAGATCCTAAAGGGCATCACTGGGCTGAAGAAAGGCCACTGAACACTGATCTGACTTAAATCCCTGCAGCTTCCACAGCATCCTTGGGGACGGGGGACGGGGGGACGGATGACATTTGATAGAGTGAAGATATCACACTAGTTTTTTTTTCATTGAATTCCTTGTGAAATCCCCCATCAAATGGTATAGAATATGATGGTCCTAAAACCTGCAGTGTTAACAAACTGTGATTTTTACATCATCAATCAAACAATCAACAGTATTTATATACCGCTTTTCAACACAAAGTTCACATAAGAAGTTGTATTGCCGGTTTTTAGTTTTTTGGCCATAACGTTTGATAGAATAAAGGCACTACGCTCAGTGGTGTCATTCAAATGATTTAGGAACAGGAACTCACTTTTGATTGGCACTTGTTGGGAACCCGGAACCAGCCACGGAGCCCGTTAGGATCCGGAATGCCCGTTCTGGTCCGTTCCCCTTGAATGACATCACTGCCTTTGCCCCCCTAGGAATCCGGAGTCGCTCCCTTTAACCCTCTGAGTGCCGGCCAACCAAGAAGAAAAGCTCTTTGCAGAGGAATTGGGAGGGGGGAGGAGGGGGAGTGAAGTGGGCGGAGTCAGCCCTAATTTTAACTAGTGGAACTCAGTTCCCCTGTGTTCCCCCTGCATGACATCACTGACTACGCTCCATTTTTTTCATGAAATTCCGCATCAAGTGGTGTATAACATTATTCCCTATAATCACAGTTTTATCCATGTTGTTCCCTAGTGCTGAGAGCCCCCCGGAGGGTGGCCCCTGGAGCGCCCCACCCCATAGGTAGCCACACCACGGCTCTCCGGACCTACCAGCGTGGACGGATCCAGGCACAGCCGCTTCAGCTTGGCTTCGGTGCTCAGCAGCTGCCCCTCTTTCTGGAACAGCTGCAGCTGCAGCTCGTCGCACCTCTCCCCGAGTTCCCGGACCTGCTTCCGGTAGGCGTCCTTGTCCAGCAGGCTCTTGGAGTACTGCTTGTGGAAGGCCTCTTGAGTCAGGAGGGCCTGGCCGAGGCGGAGAGAGAGGTCAGCAGCAGCAGCAGGCGAAGATCAATTGCACAAGCCGTTAAAAGAGTGGCAGGTGTGGAGTTGGCGCAACTCTGCCTGCGGTCTAGAGGGGGCAGTCTAATGTCCGAAGGGGGCACAATGTGATGTCCTGTGACCCAGAGCCTTCTTGCCTGTCCTCTCTGGGATTCCTGCAGGGGTGCGGCCTTGACCTTATTCCCTCCCCTTCTCCTCTGAGCACGTCCCTTTTGTCCTCTGACCACCAAGCTGAGAAGATGTGCATCCCAAGGGCTCTGATGCCCCCCTTGCCATCTTACGCACACCTCCATGCATGCCAATGCAGCTATAGGGCCTTCCCTTCCAAGTGTCAGTTGTACCTCTGATCCTAATCAGACGCTGTAGGTCAGTGGTCAGGGAACAGGGGTAAATTAGCCCAAATGGGGTAAAAATGAAATTCCTGGGGGTAATGGACGGTCGCGCTTAATTAAGCTCATTAATTAATCAAATAAAAAGCAATGGGTTCCAATATGTAATTTTTTTTTCTTTTGTTCTGGCGGGCGGGGGGGGGGGGTTGACACACCAGGAGAGCTGAGTTACGAATTTTCCAAATTTCTGACACATCAAGCCCAAAAGGTTCGCCATCACTGTTCCATATGCATGCCCGGCTGTGTGTGTTACAGTACTGGAGTGTACAAGGACCTGACGCAGTGCGGTGCGTCAGGCCCTTGTGTATAGCACACTTCCCTGCGGGATGCCCCGGGCCCCGCCTCCAAGTCCGCCCGCTTCTTCAGTAGAGTCGACTAGTTGCTGCGCCATTGAGAGGACACCTATCTTTCACAGGTAGTTTTAGTAAGTACCTGTATTAAAAATCAAATCAAGGGGGTAATGTCGGTGTATCTAAATATATTTTGGGGTAAAAGATAAAAAAGTAACCTGACCCCTGCTGTAGGTAAACCTTTCTTTCTGCCTCTTTACCAAGCCTCTGCCTCATGCGTCTTTTGCTAATAGCAGTCAGCCTGGGCGAGGGAGGTTCCCGTGATGTGATGCCCTAAGGGGGAAAATCCGCTGCTTGCCCTGCTCTGCTTTCCCCCATCACCGATAAGAAATTTCCAATAGCAGGAAACTTTGGCCTGCAGGCAACTTTGGCCGTGTCTCCACTTTTCCCCACCAAAGCTGCATATGCAAGGCCGAAAACACACCCTTCGCGGGAGCCACAGAGATTCGCCTGCTGCCAGCGGGGTCTGTCTCCCAAATGGGCAGGAAGGAATCTGCTGTCCTGCAAAAGATGTGCTCGAGGACAGACCGTCACGCCTTGAGCCCCGTCAGGCCAGAAAGAGCACCGAGCGCTGCTGTCTGCCTGGGCCTGCCAAGCCAGAGAGGCTGCCATTCCAGCACCGGGCAGGCCGCAAGGGCCCGCTGGGGGCAGACCCAGTTCGTTTGCCCTGCTGCGCACGTGGTTCGGGTTAGAGGACTTAAAGCCGGCGAAGGGGATGAAGAAGAGAAGGCGGCCAGTGCCAAAGTCTGTAAGCCAAAGCACAGCACGCCTGGAGTGAAGTTTAAATAAACAAACACACTTAACACCACCAAGCCCCACCCAGAATGCATTAGAACATCAACCATCACCCATAAAAGACCCACAACAAGGATTCCGAAAGGGGGATGCGCAGTGGTGTCATTCAAATGATTTAGGAACAGGAACTCACTATTGAGTTCAAATTCAAATGTTGGAAAAACAACAACAACCTGGAAGCAGCCACGGAGCCCGTTAGGATCCAGGACACCCGTTCTGGTCCGTTCCCCCTGAATGACATCACTGCCTTCTCCCCAGTGGGCTGCAGACTCGCCAGAGCGGCTGCTGACTCCACATGTGTGTGTGGCTGGAGGGAGCGAGGAAGGGGGCTGTGCAGGACGGGACTTCCCCACTGCAGCCCTTCCCCCTTCGCCCCCCTAGGAATCCGGAGTCGCTCCCTTTAACCCTCTGAGTGCCGGCCAACCAAGAAGAAAAGCTCTTGGCAAAGGAATTGGGAGGGGGGAGGAGGGGGGAAGTGCTGTGGAGTGAAGTGGGCGGAGTCAGCCCTAATTTTAACAAGTGGAACTGAGTTCCCCCGCATTCCCCCTGCATGACATCACTGGGGATGCGGTTTCTGGCCTGGCCGGGGGTCCTCCAGACCCCACTGCATCCTACCAGGCTTGGCGTTGGCTCCGGATCTGCAAATCCTCCCCCAGCTCAGGGCTCCCCGGAGGTCGGCTTGCCTGCCGTCACGCGCTGCCCACTCAGCCCCACTGCTGGCCACTGCCCTGGCTGGGACCTGCTCCCGCCCACGCCAGCCATCCCTCCAATGAGCAGCTGAGCCTGAGGATTGAGCTGGAGGTCTTTGCTGGGAGGACGGGCAATGCAGGCGCAGGACAGAAGCTCCTGCAGGAGGGGGCCGACGGGCCTGTTTGGAGCAGAGGCGAACTGTGTGTGGCAAGCAGCATCCCAAAGGGGTCTGTCCTGCCTGGCATGCCCTGCCGAGCCCCACACACCCTGCCAGCTGCACATGGGGGAGGCCACCGGCGGCCTGAGAAGCGCCCTGGTCAGCTGAAGGCTGCTGGGTTGTCATTGCTGGACACGGGTAGGCCATGGGAGGTGTCTGGGCTCTGCTGCAGCTCCATCCCCAGAAAGAGCCATCGCCAGGAGAGGCTCAGCCGAGAGCAGCCCTGCAACGTCCCAGGCCAGGCCAGGGCCCCCCGAACACCTCTCCTGGAGAGGCAGCAAGGGCCCCCCGCAGCAGGTCGAGAGAGGGACGCGGCCAGTGATGTCATGCAGGGGGAACGTGGGGGAACTCAGTTCCACTAGTTAAAACTAGGGCTGACTCCGCCCACTTCACTCTCCCTCCTCCCCCCTCCCGATTCCTCTGCAAAGAGCTTTTCTTCTTGGTTGGCCGGCATTCAGAGGGTTAAAGGGAGCGACTCCGGATTCCTAGGGGGGCGAAGGCAGCGATGTCATTCAGGGGGAGCGGACCAGAACGGGCGTTCCGGATCTTGACGGGCTCCGTGGCTGGTTCCGGGTTCCGGGCAAGTGCCAATCAAAAGTGAGTTCCTGTTCCTAAATCATTTGAATGACACCACTGGACGTGGCCTGTTGGGACACCACGAGGGCAAGAGGCCCCTCTCCATCGCAGCCCTGCTCCGGCAGCCCGGCAGCCCCACCTGATCCCGCTCCGCAGCCACCTCCTCCATCTGCCGCAGCACGGCCTCGATGCGGTCCTGGTAGACCTGCGCGTCGTTCTGCAGGGACGTGCAGCGCAGCTCCAGCAGCTCCTTCTCCTCCACCAGCTGCCAACACAAGCACAGGCAGGGCCGGGCTCAGCCTCCGTCCGTCTGGCACAGCGTTGCCCAAACTGGGGGTCGCGGTCGGAGCTCCCATTTGCGACCGTCGATGCAGTCGCGCGACCTTTAAAAACGCACTTTTGCAAACATTTTCAGGGAACCCCCAAACAGAGAAATGCGTTGTGGAAAAAGTTCCACATACCTGAAAACATCATTTGGTAACCTATAATAGTCTAGAAATGGAAGCAGTGACAGACGTTATCTTCCTGGGCTCCAAGATCACCGCAGATGGTGACGGCAGCCATGAAATTAAAAGACGTTTACTTCTTGGGAGGAAAGCGATGGCGAACCTAGACAACTTAATCAAAAGCCGAGACATCACCCTGCCAACCAAGGTTCGCACAGTCAAAGCGATGGTTTTCCCAGTAGCAATGTATGGCTGTGAGAGCTGGACCATAAGAAAGGCAGAGCGTCGAAGAATCGATGCTTTTGAATTATGGTGTTGGAGAAGACTCTTGAGAGTCCCCTGGACTGCAAAGAGATCCAATCGGTCAATTCTCCAGGAAGTCAAGCCTGATTGCTCCCTAGAAGGACAAATCCTGAAGCTGAAGCTCAAGTACTTTGGCCACCTCATGAGAAGGGAGGACTCTTTAGAAAAGACCCTCATGCTGGAAAAGATGGAAGGCAAAAGGAGGAGGGGGCGGCAGAGGAGGAGATGGTTAGACAGTGTCACCAAAGCAATGAACATGAAATTGGGCGAACTCCGGAAGCTAGTGGAGGACAGGGAGGCCTGACGTGCTGTGGTCCATGGGGTCGCAAAGAGTCGGACACGACTTAGCGACTGAACAACAACAATAGTCTACCTACAAATCTTTTACAGGCACACTGATGTCATTCCTGCTTAATGGCATCACTTCCGGTCTTGGGGCGTGCCGACAGGCTGTTATACCTAAAAAGTGGGTCCTGGTGCTAAAAAGGTTGGGAACCCCTGAGGTAGCAGTGCCAAGAAGTCTGGGGAGACTTTTACCCCATCTCTGGTAGACTTCTGAAAGCAGAAGTATTTTTTTGGGGGGGGGAATAGAATGCTGATAGGATGGGCCATGGAAATTAACTTAGGGCCATTGTTATTTCTCCTTGATATATGAAGGACAGGATCCGGCAAAAAGCTACAGAGCTGGTTTTACATATTCGTGGGTGGCGCTAGAGCAGAGGTGCTTTCTCAACTTTAGGGCTCCTGGACCTTGAGCAATTGTGTCGAGGAGGGAATTGGAACAGGAGCAGCTTGTCATCTTGTCCCTCCTCTACACAACGGTGCAGAAGCCTTAAAATCAAGAAGTCTATTGTGGGCTATATGCCACGATGGGTTGTGCAACCCTTACGTTAGTAGTAGGCTACTTCAGAACGCCAGGTGCAAGGGAGTGGCCACAGGATGCAGGCATCTTGTTGTCCTGTGTGCTCCCTGAGGCACCTGGTGGGCCACTGTGAGACACAGGAAGCTGGACTAGGTGGGCCTTGGCCTGATGCAGTGGGGCTCTTCTTATGTTCTTGTGTGTGTGTGTGTTAAGGGGACCCTTGGTAATATACTGTGAGTTGCCTTGGGCCAGGCTGGGAAGGTGGAATATGAATATGAACATCTTCTGATGTTCTTAAGTTGGCCATCTCTGAGCTAGAGTTTATTTGTACAATTTGGGGGATAGGATATTTTGCCTGCCACAAAGGAGAAGAGGGACAAAAGTCGGGAATAAGCTGCTGCGACAAAACGTGCAAGCTACATTAGTATTTGTATTTTTATTTTATTTTTTGCTGTTGTGTTTTGTAAGCCGCCTTCAGTCCCTTCAGGGAGAGAGGTGGGGCAAAAATACTGAAAATAAATGAATCATAAATAGATTAGATGGGAGAGAGACAAGCTTGGAATGACTTAGCGCACAGGAGAAGCCAGGGCTGGCTCTAGCAGCAGTGGGGCCCAATGCGGGGCATTCCCGAGGGTCCCCAACCCTCCCTGCGGCCCCCCCCACTCACCCAGAAGAGCACCGTTCGTGCCACGTGCCAAGCAGGGCATGTGGAAGCAGTTGGTGGTGATACCATAACATCCCCGCCAACTGCTTCCAGGTGGCCCATCTTGGGCTGTTCAGAGGCAGAGGCGAGAGGGAGAGAGCCAGGTAAAGCTGCTCTGCTCGCCCCACTGACTCACAGCCCACAGAGATCCCAGCTGCAGCCACAGGCAAGATGCTCACCCTGCTAGTGCGGGGCACCCTGAATCGTCACGACTTTGGTCCCATTGGCTGAAAGCTGGCCCTGGGAGAGTCTTCCTTGAATGCTGTTCAAGTGTCTCCAAGTGTCAGAAGCAACACTGATCCTTCCTTCTGGAAGATTTTTTTATTATGAAAAGGACGGGCGTTTGTGACGCGGACTGGTCTGGGGCACACGCTGCATCCTGCAGTGGAGTCGGAGTCACAGAGGCCTCCTCGAGAACTGCGCTGTCCTCACCCCAGTGCTGAAAAGTGCTCAGGACGTGCCCTGGATCCCCGCTGCAGAGCGTGGTTCTTTTGACGTGGGCCACTTTCACGCCTGCGCAGGACAATCCCACTCCCAGCTCCGGGTCTGGCTCACAGCAGCCCCACGCCCAGAACCGCCTCCACCTGCCCCCTCACCTTGTCCCGCACATCCTCCGTCCTCCGCAGCACCTGGCGCACGTCGTGAATGGCGTTCACCAGCTCTTGGTGCTCCCCCAAAATCCTGGTCCGCTCCGCCTCGAGGGCCAGGGTGGAGACACTGTCCTGCTCGGAGCTGCCCTTCTGGGTGACCTTTGGGGTAGGGGAAGATCGTGAGGGGGCCTGCTTGTGGGCTGCCCAGTGGCCTCTGCCCCCCTGGGCCCGATCCAGGAGCACCCAGCTCCACCATCACCACGGGGGTATGGGCAGACGTTGGCTCTCCTCTACACCTTCGCTTCCGAATCTGGGACTGGGGCAAGACCAGCGGTGGGATTGAGGGGGAACGCGGGGGAACTCAGTTCCACTAGTTCAAATGAGGGCTGACTCCGCCCACTTCACTCTCCCCCCTCCCAATTCCTCTGCAAAGAGCTTTTCTTCTTGGTTGGCCGGCACTCAGAGGGTTAAAGAGAGCGACTCCGGATTCCTAGGGGAGCAAAGGCAGTGATGTCACTCAGGGGGAACGGACCAGAACGGGCGTCCCGGATCCTAACGGGCTCCGTGGCTGGTTCCGGGTTCCCAACAAGTGCCAATCAAAAGTGAGTTCCTGTTCCTAAATCATTTTAGATCCCACTACTGGGCAAGACCCCCCTGCCCCACAGCCCCTTTCCTTGCCCCCGAGTACGGCAAGAGCACCAGCCCCCCCCCCCGCGGGACCGTTGTTTGGGCGCACGGTGGGAAGGAAAGGCCCCAAGCACCACTAAGGGGCTCTTCTGCAGGGCCAGGGGCCGCTGAAGGAGTGCGGGAGAGCCCTCCAGCCCACCCCGGGGGACCGACCTGCAGGGTGCTCTCCAGCTCCTTGTTCTTGGCCAGGAGCAGGTCCTTCTCCCGCTGGATCTCCCACACGGCCTCGTGGCTGGGCCGCTGGGCGATGGCATGCCTCAGCTTCAGCGTGTGCTTCCTCTCCAGCTTGCAGTCGTCCTCGGCCTTCATCAGGCTGTGCCGCAGGCAGTCGATCTTCGCGGCGGGAAGGACATGCCAAGAGGAGCGAGAGGGACAAGCGTCGCTCAGCTCCAGGAGCGGCTCGCAGTAGGAGAGAAGCCGCCTCAGACCCTGGCACCACTGAGCCAACACCAACTGCCAACACCAACACCAACGGTGGCCAACACCAACGGTGGCCAACACCAACGGTGGCCAACACCAACACCAACACCAACTGCAGCGGCTCTTGGGGGCAGAGAAGGGTCTTCCCTGCTGGGCCGGGGACCTCCTGCAGGCGAGGAGGGGGGGGGCTCTGACATGTGTTCTGGCCCAGCATGGGGCTCCAATGAGGCACCCCATCCAGACCAGCAGTTTGTGGCCCCATTGCTAGATTGGGGGGGGGTCGTGTGAAGGAAAAAAAGCCCTAAAAGGGGGGATTATAACGGCTAACTCTTGTGAGGAAGAATTGCGCTCTACGGAGCTGGGAAAGGCAGGGAGAGGCAGGCCAGCCATGCCCTCCCAGCGTTGCACAAACGCAACATTATTTAATGCACATCAACTCATTAGGCTTGTGTTGTTGTTTTTTCCAAAATCACAGTTTAGAGGTCATGTCAGCAGTTCAGAGGTGAAACTTTTCAAAACTACCTTGTTTTTAGCATTATTGCCAGGCCTTTGTGCAAACAAGGAACACTGAAGTTGCTGCCACAGAGGAGAAGACTCTGAAGAAAGAGTTTGAGGGACGCATGGCTAGTAACATAAAGGGGAATAATAAAAGCTTCTTCAAATATGTTAGAAGCAGGAAACCTGCCAGAGAGGCGGTTGGCCCGCTGGATGGTGAGGGAGGGAAAGAGGAGATAAAAGGGGACTTTAAAAAAGGGAGAAGGGAAACTACAGGCCGGTCAGCCTAACGTCTGTTCCGGGTAAGATGGTGGAAAACCTCATCAAAGATAAAATCCTAAAACACGTAGAGGAACAAGTACTGCTGAAGGAAAGTCAGCAGGGCTTCTGTAAGGGTAGGTCTTGCCTCACAAACCTTTTGGAATTCTTTGAAAAGGTCAACAGGCACGTGGATGTGGGTGAACCTGTGGATATCCTATACCTGGATTTCCAGAAGGCGTTTGACAAGGTCCCCCACCAAAGGCTGCTGAAGAAACTTCACAGTCAGGGAATAAGAGGGCAGGTCCTCTTATGGATCCAGAATTGGTTGAGGGCCAGGAAACAGAGAGTGGGGGTCAATGGGCAATTTTCACAATGGAGAGAGATGAAAAGCGGAGTGCCCCAGGGATCTGTCTTGGGGCCGGTGCTTTTCAACTTGTTCATAAATGACTTGGAGACAGGGATCAGCAGTGAGGTGGCCATGTTTGTGGATGACACAAAACATTTCCGGGTGGTGAAGACCAGAAGGGATTGTGAAGAGCTCCAGGTAGTTAACCTGTGGAACCTTTTTGCCACCGGAGGTGGTGATGGCATCTGGTCTAGATGCCTTTAAGAGGGGATTGGACGGATTTCTGGAAGAAAAGTCCATTGTGGGCTATAGGCCATGATGGGTTGTGCAACCTCCTTACATTAGCAGTAGGCTACTTCAGAGTGCCCAAGCCATTTGGAGCTCAGTCACAACATTTGATAAGGGTACAGCTCGCTACAGCTAAATAAGGAGACAACAACTGTCCATCAAGCCTTTGTCTCCCCAGCCAGGTCAAGGCAGGTCGGCTTTCCTCATTGCCTCAGACCCCGAGGCTCTTCACACCTCAGAGAGGTTTGCTTGCAAACAGCTCAGCTCTTGCCCTCTGTGTGGAGAGAGCCCTCTCAGCCCTGTTGCCTGCACAAGGGGCAAATTAAGTAGCCCTCTTTGTAGAACTCTTATTCTCCCAAAGCTGCGTCAATGCAACATTTTGTTCCCAAGGCAAAGCAATTTTGTTTTTCCTGAAGGCACTGCTATCTTTCAAGGACTAGAGGCAGTGATGTCATGCAGGGGGAACTCAGTTCCACTAGTTAAAATTAGGGCTGACTCCGCCCACTTCACTCTCCCTCCTCCCCCCTCCCCATTCCTCTGCAAAGAGCTTTTCTTCTTGGTTGGCCGGCACTCAGAGGGTTAAAGGGAGCGACTCCAGATTCCTAGGGGGGCGAAGGCAGTGATGTCATTCAGGGGGAACGGACCAGAACGGGCGTCCCACATCCTCACGGGCTCCGTGGCTGGTTCCGGGTTCCCGACAAGTGCCAATCAAAAGTGAGTCCCTGTTCCTAAACCATTTGAATGACACCACTGACTAGAGGCATGCCGAGGCATGAACGTAACACAGTGATCTGGTCTCCTCCCATCTCCAGCTGGCTGCCCATGCCCAGGCAAGCAGCAGGGGCCCAGCTAGGGCTTCCGGCACCCAGGGGTACCTATGTTCTTGCCCCCCCCGGACACCTCTCAGGGCCTCGGAAGGCTTCCTGAAGGCCTCTGAAAGGCTCTCCCAGTTCCTGCCACTGTTCTAAGCCCCGCCTTTCCCCAGGAGGCCCCCTGAGGCTGGGGGCGGCCTCCCCACACATTCCGGCCACAGCTGGGAGGCACCTCCAGTCACATCCAGGAGATCTTGACGCTCGCTCAAGCCCTGTACCCCAGACCTCGCTCGGCCACCCCAGCGGCGGCAGCTCCCCTCTGCGAGCGAGAGGACGGGGCCCACCTCCAGCTGCAGGTCCCGGTTCTTCATCAGGGCCACGTTCTTCTCCTCGCTCTGCCGGGCGTAGCTCATGGCCAGCTGGTAGTTCTCCTCCTTGCAGTGCCGCAGCTCCCGGCTGAGCGCGTCTCGCTCCTCCTTCAGCTTGTGCGCCCGCTCCTGGTGCTTCCGCAGGACGCTGTCCTTCACCCGCATCTCCTTGAGGAGGTCCTCCTTGGCCTGCAGCGCCACGCCCAGCTCCTGGGCCTTGCGGGCCTCCTCCCGGACGGCGCCGTGCAGCTTGGTGATCTCGTTCATCAGCAGCTCCGTCAGGCTGGACTCTCCGGCGGCATCTGCGGGGCAGACTGGGCTGAGGGCAAAGGGGCAGCCAACAACCCTTCCGGGCAGGCACAGGGTGGTTGAGCTGGTGCAGATCCGAGTCGCCCCACTGGGCAGCGAAGGGGACAAACGTCCCTCCAGCCAGTGATGTCATGCAGGGGGTACGCGAGTACCGGTTTCTAGGATTACGGCTGGCCCCGCCCATTCGCCCGCCCACTCATTGACTCCGCCCCCTGGAACGTTTGAATTTCCTGCACGTTTGAGTTGCCTGCACGTTCTCAGAGCCAGGCAGGCAGGCAGGCAGCAAGCGGAGCCTTTCCTTTCCTTGCCACTGAAAAATGAGCTGCTCTGGGGTTTTGGGACTGTTGGGTCACTTTAACATGATGCCAGGCCTACTTAACGTGTCCTGGGGGTGCTGTGGAATACTGTTGCAACTGTTGGGTCAGTTTAAAATTGCCTGAGGCCTCCAAAAGGGCTTTTTTCATGTCCCTTCCTGCCACGACCTCACTTCCGGCTTATGACGTCACTTCCGGTGGGCGGGTCCCGACATGTGCCAATCAAAAGTGAGTACCTGTTCTTAAATCATTTAGATGACACCACTGCCTCCAGCCAGCTCCTAACGTGGCCCCGCTGGGTTAGGTTAGGACTGGCTGCAAACTGAGTATCAACCAGGTGTTTATCGAAGGACCTTCCTGGACTTCGGCTGCCAGGACATCAAAACAGTAGCGGGACAAAGAAGCCCCACACCCAAGCGATTTCCAGGGACGTTACCTATAATGGCTGAGAAGACCCTGCTGGGCTCCTTGCCCGTTACTTTCTTGTAGAGATGAGGGTAGTACAGCTCCAGGCTCTCGAGGAACGCCACAAACCCCTTCTGCCCCGTCCGCTGCAGGATGTCCAGCAAGACCCCTGAAACCAGAGGCCGGAAGAGGTTTTAGCACAGCCTGAAACTGTCAGGTCAATAAAGAAATCACAGCGGGGAGGGAGGGAGGGAGGGGGGCATTCAGAGGACAGGAATGCAAAGACATCCCACAGAAAAGCAAAGACTTCCACCAATGCCAACCGCGCCTTTCAAAAACACAGCTGCACAACCAATGAGGACTAGGAACTTGCTGGTGCTTCTTAAAACATCTCCGCTTCGCTCCGTTTTAGTGGCTGTCCCCTGGTCCTGGTGTTGTGAGAGAGGGAGAAGAGCATCCCCCTGTCCACTCTGTCCATCGCGTGCATAATTTTCTGCGTCTCAGGGCACCATCCTAAGCTGCGCTGGAACAATTGAGCCCAGCTGGCCTGTGCTGTACCCAGTGCAGCTTTGGAGTGCTCAGAAGCCTCCCCGCTGGGATCTGCGCCTGCTGTTTAGCAGGTGCTGAGCTGAGGACGCTGCACGACCCGAATCGGGGCCGCATAGCTTGAGGACAGCTGCATCCTGACTGCAGCCCCTTCCCAGGCCAGCAAGCCTCCCGGACCCACCCATTTCCTCCTGCCCGCCCTCCCACATTTGGCTGGCACGAGTGGCGCGGCACCCTTGGGCTGATGCTCGTGTCGGCCCAACGGCACCAGTGCCAATGTGGGGGTGCCAGTCGGCTGGTGCCAGGGCCGGCTCTAGCAGCAGTGGGGCCCAACGTGGGGCATTCCCCACTCACCCAGAAGAGCGCCGTTCGTGCCATGTGCAAAGCATGGCATGTGGAAGTAGTTGGTGGTGCTATCATCACATTCCCGCCAACTGCTTCCAGGTGGCCCATCTTGGGTTGTTCAGAGGCAGAGGCAGGTGGTAAAGGTAAAGGTAAAGGTAAAGATTTCCCCACGACCGAATGGTCTAGTCGTGACCGACTGTAGGGGGCGGTGCTCATCTCCGTTTCAAAGCCCATAGAGCCGGCGTTTTTGTCCAATCACGTGGCCGGCATGACTCTACGCCGTAGCGCACGGAACGCCGTTCCCTTCCCACCAAAGTGGTCCCTATTTACCTACTCGCATTTTAGGTGCTTTCGAACAAGCCACGGGAGCTCACTCCGTCGCGCAGTCTCGAACTCCCAACCTTGCAGTCGAAAGCCCAGCAACAGCGGATTAACTCGCTGCGCCACCACGTCCCTCAGGTGGGAGAGAGCAAGGTAAAGCTGCTCTGCTCGCCCCACTGACTCACAGCCCGTAGAGATCCCAGCTGCAGCCACAGGCGAGATGCTCACCCTGCTGGTGTGGGGCCCCCGAATGATGACATCGGTCCCATTGGCTTAAAGCCAGCCCTGGCTGGTGCTGTTTGGCCAACACCAGCACCCCCCTGGAGCCCCAGTCTTTGGGGCCCTCTTTCCTGACCTTCCTCTCGTCCCGTCCCCCCCCCCGCACGCACTGGGGTGCCCCACCTGCCTTCCGCTTCCGAATCCCCAGGCTGGGGTCGTTGAGGACCTGCTCCTCGTCGTCGGGGCTGATGACTTTGCACTGCCGCAGGTAGGGGGTGATCCTGGAGGGGTCGATCACCGAGATCAGCTTCACCCGGAAGTCCTCCAGGTTGCTCCAGCAGGTCTCGTCCTCGTCCTCCGGCTCGGACATCGTGCAGGGCAGGGAGGCCTCCTTCGCGTCCCTGAAAGGGCAGCAGGGAGAGAGAGAGGCAGTCAGGTGGAGTGAATGAAATGTCAGAGCAGCCCGGAAGGGGACTGGGCTTGTGGCAACATCAGGCACAAGGCAGGCAGGTGGGGGTCACCGTTGTGCCCCCCAGGCAGAAAAAAGAACCACCGTCCAGCCACCTGGCGTAGCAGGGTCTTCCCTTCCTCACCAGGACTAGCAACTTTCTGCAAAGTGAAAATCAAAGTCCTCCAGATTCCTGCTGAACTACAATAGTCCACAGTAGGGGCCCTAATTCTGTGTGTGCGCGTGTGCGTGCGTGTGCGTGTGTGCGTGCACACACATGCGTGCGTGCTCAGCCATACATACGTGCATATAAGGCTTTGCATCCCCTTGTGCTTTCTGTGGGTCTTTGGCCATAAGAACGTAAGAAGAGCCCCTCTGGATCAGGCCAAAGGCCCATCTAGTCCAGCTTCCTGCATCTCACAGCAGCCCACCAGGTGCCCCAGGGAGGCAGGAGACAACAAGATGCTTGCATCCTGTTGCCACTCCCTTGCACCCGGTACCTTGCACCCAGTACCCAGTACCAGTAGCCCTCCACCTTTGTAAGGAGGTTGCACAATCCATCATTGCCTATAGCCCACGATGGACCTTTCCTCCAGAAATCCGTCCAATCCCCTCTTAAAGGCATCTAGACCAGATGCCATCATCACCACCTCCTGTGGCAAAGAGTTCCACAGATTAACTACGCGCTGGGTAAAAAAGTACTTCCTTTTATCTGTTTTAACTCTCCCAACCCTCAGTTTTAGCGGATGCCCCCTGGTTCTGGTGTTTTGAGAGAGGGAAAAGAACATCCCTCTATCGACTCTATCCCTTCCGTGCATAATTTTGTATGTCTCAATCATGTCCCCCCTCAGGCGCCTTTTTTCTAGGCTGAAGAGCCCCAAACGCTGCAGTCTTTCTTCATAAGGGAGGTGCCCCAGCCCCGTAATCATTTTTGTCGCTCTCTTCTGCACCTTTTCCAGCTCCACTATGTCCTTTTTGTGATGCGGCGACCAGAACTGGACACAATATTCCAGGTGCGGCCTTACCATCGATTTGTACAATGGCATGATAATATTGGCTGTTTTATTCTCAACCCCTTTTTTAATAGAAAAAATTAAATTTTTGCCATAGAAAATTGGCAATGGAAACGGGCAATGGAAATGGGCATTTAGCAAGGATGAGAGACATGGAGATCCGGGGGCAACACCGCAACATTTTGTGACACCACAAGAGGGAGGGGAACTCAAAGTGAGGTTGCAAAATAAGCAGGCAGAGGTTTCAGTGGCCACGGGCCCTGCGTACAGCTAGTCCCAAGAGGCATCGGCAGGGGTGTTTTTTTAGTTAAAAATACAAAGCACCATCTTTTTGGTGTTCAAGATTTTTCCAGAAATTAATATTGATTGCTTTTCCAATTAGAAATAATATCATGGCTGCATCTGCTGACACTACATCTCCTGTATGACCTACATAGCACACTTTTAAAGCATTTAAAATTAATAAAAATGGAAATGACGTAACACCTCCTTCTGCCTTTCAAAGCACAAAATCTGCAGGAAACAGAACACCATTCTCAAACACCCCGTCAGTCTCAAGGGAAAAGAGTGAGGGGTGGAAAAGGCCCAGCTTCCTGACAGAAGGGGGGCAGAGTGACAAAGCCGTGGGGAAGAAGCCAGCGCAGGTGGGGGAGATGGCTTGCTCCCGAGGTGTCCGGGAAGAGAGACAGGGGACTGGGCTCGGTGATGAAGCATCTCTCCCCAGATCAATCAATCAATCAATCAATCAAACAGGTACTTATATACCGCTTTTCAACACGAAGTTCACAAAGCGGTTTACAGGCAAATAGTAATAATAAAGTTAAATGGCTCCCTGTCCCAAAAGGGCTCACAATCTAAAAAAAGGCAGACCGCCAGCAACAGCCACTAGAAAGACTGCGCAGGGTGAAGAGGGACAGTTACTCTCCCCCTGCTAAATATAAGAGGAACACCACTGGAAAAAGTGCCTCTTGCCCAGTTAGCAGGGGAGATCTTGTTGCAGTTTCACATCTCACAGTCCAGAACTGGTTGAAACTGGCAT
>JAJKFI010033899.1:0-19002 GCA_029204185.1 Lerista edwardsae | reverse complement strand
GATTGATTGATTGATTGATTGATTGATTGATTGATTGATTGATTGATTGATTGATTGATTGATTGATTGATTGATTGATTGATTGATTGATTGATTGGAGCATGAGTGATGAAAAAGCAGAGCAACAAACAAATTGGATCACAGATGCCTCTGGCTTTGGTTCAAGAATACTCCAAAATACGGTGCAGTCCAGACGGCATGAGGAGATCTTGAAGCATTTTCACTGTAGGCTGGGGCAGGGGGCTTCTGAGACCATTAGCCGGCCACTGAGCACAGTTGCTGTCTGGTCCAAAAGGACAGAAACTCAGGGCGCGACCCTAACCAACTTTCCAGCACTGACCTAGCTGTGCCAATGGGGATGTGCTGCATCCTGCAATGGAATAGTAGTCACAGAGGCCTCCTCAAAGTAAGGAATGTTGGTTCCCTTGCCTTGGAGCTGCATTGCCCTTACCCCAGTGCTGGAAAATTGGTTAGGATTGCACCCTCAGTAAGATCCTAAAGGGCATCACTGGGCTGAAGAAAGGCCACTGAACACTGATCTGACTTAAATCCCTGCAGCTTCCACAGCATCCTTGGGGACGGGGGACGGGGGGACGGATGACATTTGATAGAGTGAAGATATCACACTAGTTTTTTTTTCATTGAATTCCTTGTGAAATCCCCCATCAAATGGTATAGAATATGATGGTCCTAAAACCTGCAGTGTTAACAAACTGTGATTTTTACATCATCAATCAAACAATCAACAGTATTTATATACCGCTTTTCAACACAAAGTTCACATAAGAAGTTGTATTGCCGGTTTTTAGTTTTTTGGCCATAACGTTTGATAGAATAAAGGCACTACGCTCAGTGGTGTCATTCAAATGATTTAGGAACAGGAACTCACTTTTGATTGGCACTTGTTGGGAACCCGGAACCAGCCACGGAGCCCGTTAGGATCCGGAATGCCCGTTCTGGTCCGTTCCCCTTGAATGACATCACTGCCTTTGCCCCCCTAGGAATCCGGAGTCGCTCCCTTTAACCCTCTGAGTGCCGGCCAACCAAGAAGAAAAGCTCTTTGCAGAGGAATTGGGAGGGGGGAGGAGGGGGAGTGAAGTGGGCGGAGTCAGCCCTAATTTTAACTAGTGGAACTCAGTTCCCCTGTGTTCCCCCTGCATGACATCACTGACTACGCTCCATTTTTTTCATGAAATTCCGCATCAAGTGGTGTATAACATTATTCCCTATAATCACAGTTTTATCCATGTTGTTCCCTAGTGCTGAGAGCCCCCCGGAGGGTGGCCCCTGGAGCGCCCCACCCCATAGGTAGCCACACCACGGCTCTCCGGACCTACCAGCGTGGACGGATCCAGGCACAGCCGCTTCAGCTTGGCTTCGGTGCTCAGCAGCTGCCCCTCTTTCTGGAACAGCTGCAGCTGCAGCTCGTCGCACCTCTCCCCGAGTTCCCGGACCTGCTTCCGGTAGGCGTCCTTGTCCAGCAGGCTCTTGGAGTACTGCTTGTGGAAGGCCTCTTGAGTCAGGAGGGCCTGGCCGAGGCGGAGAGAGAGGTCAGCAGCAGCAGCAGGCGAAGATCAATTGCACAAGCCGTTAAAAGAGTGGCAGGTGTGGAGTTGGCGCAACTCTGCCTGCGGTCTAGAGGGGGCAGTCTAATGTCCGAAGGGGGCACAATGTGATGTCCTGTGACCCAGAGCCTTCTTGCCTGTCCTCTCTGGGATTCCTGCAGGGGTGCGGCCTTGACCTTATTCCCTCCCCTTCTCCTCTGAGCACGTCCCTTTTGTCCTCTGACCACCAAGCTGAGAAGATGTGCATCCCAAGGGCTCTGATGCCCCCCTTGCCATCTTACGCACACCTCCATGCATGCCAATGCAGCTATAGGGCCTTCCCTTCCAAGTGTCAGTTGTACCTCTGATCCTAATCAGACGCTGTAGGTCAGTGGTCAGGGAACAGGGGTAAATTAGCCCAAATGGGGTAAAAATGAAATTCCTGGGGGTAATGGACGGTCGCGCTTAATTAAGCTCATTAATTAATCAAATAAAAAGCAATGGGTTCCAATATGTAATTTTTTTTTCTTTTGTTCTGGCGGGCGGGGGGGGGGGGTTGACACACCAGGAGAGCTGAGTTACGAATTTTCCAAATTTCTGACACATCAAGCCCAAAAGGTTCGCCATCACTGTTCCATATGCATGCCCGGCTGTGTGTGTTACAGTACTGTAGTGTACAAGGACCTGACGCAGTGCGGTGCGTCAGGCCCTTGTGTATAGCACACTTCCCTGCGGGATGCCCCGGGCCCCGCCTCCAAGTCCGCCCGCTTCTTCAGTAGAGTCGACTAGTTGCTGCGCCATTGAGAGGACACCTATCTTTCACAGGTAGTTTTAGTAAGTACCTGTATTAAAAATCAAATCAAGGGGGTAATGTCGGTGTATCTAAATATATTTTGGGGTAAAAGATAAAAAAGTAACCTGACCCCTGCTGTAGGTAAACCTTTCTTTCTGCCTCTTTACCAAGCCTCTGCCTCATGCGTCTTTTGCTAATAGCAGTCAGCCTGGGCGAGGGAGGTTCCCGTGATGTGATGCCCTAAGGGGGAAAATCCGCTGCTTGCCCTGCTCTGCTTTCCCCCATCACCGATAAGAAATTTCCAATAGCAGGAAACTTTGGCCTGCAGGCAACTTTGGCCGTGTCTCCACTTTTCCCCACCAAAGCTGCATATGCAAGGCCGAAAACACACCCTTCGCGGGAGCCACAGAGATTCGCCTGCTGCCAGCGGGGTCTGTCTCCCAAATGGGCAGGAAGGAATCTGCTGTCCTGCAAAAGATGTGCTCGAGGACAGACCGTCACGCCTTGAGCCCCGTCAGGCCAGAAAGAGCACCGAGCGCTGCTGTCTGCCTGGGCCTGCCAAGCCAGAGAGGCTGCCATTCCAGCACCGGGCAGGCCGCAAGGGCCCGCTGGGGGCAGACCCAGTTCGTTTGCCCTGCTGCGCACGTGGTTCGGGTTAGAGGACTTAAAGCCGGCGAAGGGGATGAAGAAGAGAAGGCGGCCAGTGCCAAAGTCTGTAAGCCAAAGCACAGCACGCCTGGAGTGAAGTTTAAATAAACAAACACACTTAACACCACCAAGCCCCACCCAGAATGCATTAGAACATCAACCATCACCCATAAAAGACCCACAACAAGGATTCCGAAAGGGGGATGCGCAGTGGTGTCATTCAAATGATTTAGGAACAGGAACTCACTATTGAGTTCAAATTCAAATGTTGGAAAAACAACAACAACCTGGAAGCAGCCACGGAGCCCGTTAGGATCCAGGACACCCGTTCTGGTCCGTTCCCCCTGAATGACATCACTGCCTTCTCCCCAGTGGGCTGCAGACTCGCCAGAGCGGCTGCTGACTCCACATGTGTGTGTGGCTGGAGGGAGCGAGGAAGGGGGCTGTGCAGGACGGGACTTCCCCACTGCAGCCCTTCCCCCTTCGCCCCCCTAGGAATCCGGAGTCGCTCCCTTTAACCCTCTGAGTGCCGGCCAACCAAGAAGAAAAGCTCTTGGCAAAGGAATTGGGAGGGGGGAGGAGGGGGGAAGTGCTGTGGAGTGAAGTGGGCGGAGTCAGCCCTAATTTTAACAAGTGGAACTGAGTTCCCCCGCATTCCCCCTGCATGACATCACTGGGGATGCGGTTTCTGGCCTGGCCGGGGGTCCTCCAGACCCCACTGCATCCTACCAGGCTTGGCGTTGGCTCCGGATCTGCAAATCCTCCCCCAGCTCAGGGCTCCCCGGAGGTCGGCTTGCCTGCCGTCACGCGCTGCCCACTCAGCCCCACTGCTGGCCACTGCCCTGGCTGGGACCTGCTCCCGCCCACGCCAGCCATCCCTCCAATGAGCAGCTGAGCCTGAGGATTGAGCTGGAGGTCTTTGCTGGGAGGACGGGCAATGCAGGCGCAGGACAGAAGCTCCTGCAGGAGGGGGCCGACGGGCCTGTTTGGAGCAGAGGCGAACTGTGTGTGGCAAGCAGCATCCCAAAGGGGTCTGTCCTGCCTGGCATGCCCTGCCGAGCCCCACACACCCTGCCAGCTGCACATGGGGGAGGCCACCGGCGGCCTGAGAAGCGCCCTGGTCAGCTGAAGGCTGCTGGGTTGTCATTGCTGGACACGGGTAGGCCATGGGAGGTGTCTGGGCTCTGCTGCAGCTCCATCCCCAGAAAGAGCCATCGCCAGGAGAGGCTCAGCCGAGAGCAGCCCTGCAACGTCCCAGGCCAGGCCAGGGCCCCCCGAACACCTCTCCTGGAGAGGCAGCAAGGGCCCCCCGCAGCAGGTCGAGAGAGGGACGCGGCCAGTGATGTCATGCAGGGGGAACGTGGGGGAACTCAGTTCCACTAGTTAAAACTAGGGCTGACTCCGCCCACTTCACTCTCCCTCCTCCCCCCTCCCGATTCCTCTGCAAAGAGCTTTTCTTCTTGGTTGGCCGGCATTCAGAGGGTTAAAGGGAGCGACTCCGGATTCCTAGGGGGGCGAAGGCAGCGATGTCATTCAGGGGGAGCGGACCAGAACGGGCGTTCCGGATCTTGACGGGCTCCGTGGCTGGTTCCGGGTTCCGGGCAAGTGCCAATCAAAAGTGAGTTCCTGTTCCTAAATCATTTGAATGACACCACTGGACGTGGCCTGTTGGGACACCACGAGGGCAAGAGGCCCCTCTCCATCGCAGCCCTGCTCCGGCAGCCCGGCAGCCCCACCTGATCCCGCTCCGCAGCCACCTCCTCCATCTGCCGCAGCACGGCCTCGATGCGGTCCTGGTAGACCTGCGCGTCGTTCTGCAGGGACGTGCAGCGCAGCTCCAGCAGCTCCTTCTCCTCCACCAGCTGCCAACACAAGCACAGGCAGGGCCGGGCTCAGCCTCCGTCCGTCTGGCACAGCGTTGCCCAAACTGGGGGTCGCGGTCGGAGCTCCCATTTGCGACCGTCGATGCAGTCGCGCGACCTTTAAAAACGCACTTTTGCAAACATTTTCAGGGAACCCCCAAACAGAGAAATGCGTTGTGGAAAAAGTTCCACATACCTGAAAACATCATTTGGTAACCTATAATAGTCTAGAAATGGAAGCAGTGACAGACGTTATCTTCCTGGGCTCCAAGATCACCGCAGATGGTGACGGCAGCCATGAAATTAAAAGACGTTTACTTCTTGGGAGGAAAGCGATGGCGAACCTAGACAACTTAATCAAAAGCCGAGACATCACCCTGCCAACCAAGGTTCGCACAGTCAAAGCGATGGTTTTCCCAGTAGCAATGTATGGCTGTGAGAGCTGGACCATAAGAAAGGCAGAGCGTCGAAGAATCGATGCTTTTGAATTATGGTGTTGGAGAAGACTCTTGAGAGTCCCCTGGACTGCAAAGAGATCCAATCGGTCAATTCTCCAGGAAGTCAAGCCTGATTGCTCCCTAGAAGGACAAATCCTGAAGCTGAAGCTCAAGTACTTTGGCCACCTCATGAGAAGGGAGGACTCTTTAGAAAAGACCCTCATGCTGGAAAAGATGGAAGGCAAAAGGAGGAGGGGGCGGCAGAGGAGGAGATGGTTAGACAGTGTCACCAAAGCAATGAACATGAAATTGGGCGAACTCCGGAAGCTAGTGGAGGACAGGGAGGCCTGACGTGCTGTGGTCCATGGGGTCGCAAAGAGTCGGACACGACTTAGCGACTGAACAACAACAATAGTCTACCTACAAATCTTTTACAGGCACACTGATGTCATTCCTGCTTAATGGCATCACTTCCGGTCTTGGGGCGTGCCGACAGGCTGTTATACCTAAAAAGTGGGTCCTGGTGCTAAAAAGGTTGGGAACCCCTGAGGTAGCAGTGCCAAGAAGTCTGGGGAGACTTTTACCCCATCTCTGGTAGACTTCTGAAAGCAGAAGTATTTTTTTGGGGGGGGGAATAGAATGCTGATAGGATGGGCCATGGAAATTAACTTAGGGCCATTGTTATTTCTCCTTGATATATGAAGGACAGGATCCGGCAAAAAGCTACAGAGCTGGTTTTACATATTCGTGGGTGGCGCTAGAGCAGAGGTGCTTTCTCAACTTTAGGGCTCCTGGACCTTGAGCAATTGTGTCGAGGAGGGAATTGGAACAGGAGCAGCTTGTCATCTTGTCCCTCCTCTACACAACGGTGCAGAAGCCTTAAAATCAAGAAGTCTATTGTGGGCTATATGCCACGATGGGTTGTGCAACCCTTACGTTAGTAGTAGGCTACTTCAGAACGCCAGGTGCAAGGGAGTGGCCACAGGATGCAGGCATCTTGTTGTCCTGTGTGCTCCCTGAGGCACCTGGTGGGCCACTGTGAGACACAGGAAGCTGGACTAGGTGGGCCTTGGCCTGATGCAGTGGGGCTCTTCTTATGTTCTTGTGTGTGTGTGTGTTAAGGGGACCCTTGGTAATATACTGTGAGTTGCCTTGGGCCAGGCTGGGAAGGTGGAATATGAATATGAACATCTTCTGATGTTCTTAAGTTGGCCATCTCTGAGCTAGAGTTTATTTGTACAATTTGGGGGATAGGATATTTTGCCTGCCACAAAGGAGAAGAGGGACAAAAGTCGGGAATAAGCTGCTGCGACAAAACGTGCAAGCTACATTAGTATTTGTATTTTTATTTTATTTTTTGCTGTTGTGTTTTGTAAGCCGCCTTCAGTCCCTTCAGGGAGAGAGGTGGGGCAAAAATACTGAAAATAAATGAATCATAAATAGATTAGATGGGAGAGAGACAAGCTTGGAATGACTTAGCGCACAGGAGAAGCCAGGGCTGGCTCTAGCAGCAGTGGGGCCCAATGCGGGGCATTCCCGAGGGTCCCCAACCCTCCCTGCGGCCCCCCCCACTCACCCAGAAGAGCACCGTTCGTGCCACGTGCCAAGCAGGGCATGTGGAAGCAGTTGGTGGTGATACCATAACATCCCCGCCAACTGCTTCCAGGTGGCCCATCTTGGGCTGTTCAGAGGCAGAGGCGAGAGGGAGAGAGCCAGGTAAAGCTGCTCTGCTCGCCCCACTGACTCACAGCCCACAGAGATCCCAGCTGCAGCCACAGGCAAGATGCTCACCCTGCTAGTGCGGGGCACCCTGAATCGTCACGACTTTGGTCCCATTGGCTGAAAGCTGGCCCTGGGAGAGTCTTCCTTGAATGCTGTTCAAGTGTCTCCAAGTGTCAGAAGCAACACTGATCCTTCCTTCTGGAAGATTTTTTTATTATGAAAAGGACGGGCGTTTGTGACGCGGACTGGTCTGGGGCACACGCTGCATCCTGCAGTGGAGTCGGAGTCACAGAGGCCTCCTCGAGAACTGCGCTGTCCTCACCCCAGTGCTGAAAAGTGCTCAGGACGTGCCCTGGATCCCCGCTGCAGAGCGTGGTTCTTTTGACGTGGGCCACTTTCACGCCTGCGCAGGACAATCCCACTCCCAGCTCCGGGTCTGGCTCACAGCAGCCCCACGCCCAGAACCGCCTCCACCTGCCCCCTCACCTTGTCCCGCACATCCTCCGTCCTCCGCAGCACCTGGCGCACGTCGTGAATGGCGTTCACCAGCTCTTGGTGCTCCCCCAAAATCCTGGTCCGCTCCGCCTCGAGGGCCAGGGTGGAGACACTGTCCTGCTCGGAGCTGCCCTTCTGGGTGACCTTTGGGGTAGGGGAAGATCGTGAGGGGGCCTGCTTGTGGGCTGCCCAGTGGCCTCTGCCCCCCTGGGCCCGATCCAGGAGCACCCAGCTCCACCATCACCACGGGGGTATGGGCAGACGTTGGCTCTCCTCTACACCTTCGCTTCCGAATCTGGGACTGGGGCAAGACCAGCGGTGGGATTGAGGGGGAACGCGGGGGAACTCAGTTCCACTAGTTCAAATGAGGGCTGACTCCGCCCACTTCACTCTCCCCCCTCCCAATTCCTCTGCAAAGAGCTTTTCTTCTTGGTTGGCCGGCACTCAGAGGGTTAAAGAGAGCGACTCCGGATTCCTAGGGGAGCAAAGGCAGTGATGTCACTCAGGGGGAACGGACCAGAACGGGCGTCCCGGATCCTAACGGGCTCCGTGGCTGGTTCCGGGTTCCCAACAAGTGCCAATCAAAAGTGAGTTCCTGTTCCTAAATCATTTTAGATCCCACTACTGGGCAAGACCCCCCTGCCCCACAGCCCCTTTCCTTGCCCCCGAGTACGGCAAGAGCACCAGCCCCCCCCCCCGCGGGACCGTTGTTTGGGCGCACGGTGGGAAGGAAAGGCCCCAAGCACCACTAAGGGGCTCTTCTGCAGGGCCAGGGGCCGCTGAAGGAGTGCGGGAGAGCCCTCCAGCCCACCCCGGGGGACCGACCTGCAGGGTGCTCTCCAGCTCCTTGTTCTTGGCCAGGAGCAGGTCCTTCTCCCGCTGGATCTCCCACACGGCCTCGTGGCTGGGCCGCTGGGCGATGGCATGCCTCAGCTTCAGCGTGTGCTTCCTCTCCAGCTTGCAGTCGTCCTCGGCCTTCATCAGGCTGTGCCGCAGGCAGTCGATCTTCGCGGCGGGAAGGACATGCCAAGAGGAGCGAGAGGGACAAGCGTCGCTCAGCTCCAGGAGCGGCTCGCAGTAGGAGAGAAGCCGCCTCAGACCCTGGCACCACTGAGCCAACACCAACTGCCAACACCAACACCAACGGTGGCCAACACCAACGGTGGCCAACACCAACGGTGGCCAACACCAACACCAACACCAACTGCAGCGGCTCTTGGGGGCAGAGAAGGGTCTTCCCTGCTGGGCCGGGGACCTCCTGCAGGCGAGGAGGGGGGGGGCTCTGACATGTGTTCTGGCCCAGCATGGGGCTCCAATGAGGCACCCCATCCAGACCAGCAGTTTGTGGCCCCATTGCTAGATTGGGGGGGGGTCGTGTGAAGGAAAAAAAGCCCTAAAAGGGGGGATTATAACGGCTAACTCTTGTGAGGAAGAATTGCGCTCTACGGAGCTGGGAAAGGCAGGGAGAGGCAGGCCAGCCATGCCCTCCCAGCGTTGCACAAACGCAACATTATTTAATGCACATCAACTCATTAGGCTTGTGTTGTTGTTTTTTCCAAAATCACAGTTTAGAGGTCATGTCAGCAGTTCAGAGGTGAAACTTTTCAAAACTACCTTGTTTTTAGCATTATTGCCAGGCCTTTGTGCAAACAAGGAACACTGAAGTTGCTGCCACAGAGGAGAAGACTCTGAAGAAAGAGTTTGAGGGACGCATGGCTAGTAACATAAAGGGGAATAATAAAAGCTTCTTCAAATATGTTAGAAGCAGGAAACCTGCCAGAGAGGCGGTTGGCCCGCTGGATGGTGAGGGAGGGAAAGAGGAGATAAAAGGGGACTTTAAAAAAGGGAGAAGGGAAACTACAGGCCGGTCAGCCTAACGTCTGTTCCGGGTAAGATGGTGGAAAACCTCATCAAAGATAAAATCCTAAAACACGTAGAGGAACAAGTACTGCTGAAGGAAAGTCAGCAGGGCTTCTGTAAGGGTAGGTCTTGCCTCACAAACCTTTTGGAATTCTTTGAAAAGGTCAACAGGCACGTGGATGTGGGTGAACCTGTGGATATCCTATACCTGGATTTCCAGAAGGCGTTTGACAAGGTCCCCCACCAAAGGCTGCTGAAGAAACTTCACAGTCAGGGAATAAGAGGGCAGGTCCTCTTATGGATCCAGAATTGGTTGAGGGCCAGGAAACAGAGAGTGGGGGTCAATGGGCAATTTTCACAATGGAGAGAGATGAAAAGCGGAGTGCCCCAGGGATCTGTCTTGGGGCCGGTGCTTTTCAACTTGTTCATAAATGACTTGGAGACAGGGATCAGCAGTGAGGTGGCCATGTTTGTGGATGACACAAAACATTTCCGGGTGGTGAAGACCAGAAGGGATTGTGAAGAGCTCCAGGTAGTTAACCTGTGGAACCTTTTTGCCACCGGAGGTGGTGATGGCATCTGGTCTAGATGCCTTTAAGAGGGGATTGGACGGATTTCTGGAAGAAAAGTCCATTGTGGGCTATAGGCCATGATGGGTTGTGCAACCTCCTTACATTAGCAGTAGGCTACTTCAGAGTGCCCAAGCCATTTGGAGCTCAGTCACAACATTTGATAAGGGTACAGCTCGCTACAGCTAAATAAGGAGACAACAACTGTCCATCAAGCCTTTGTCTCCCCAGCCAGGTCAAGGCAGGTCGGCTTTCCTCATTGCCTCAGACCCCGAGGCTCTTCACACCTCAGAGAGGTTTGCTTGCAAACAGCTCAGCTCTTGCCCTCTGTGTGGAGAGAGCCCTCTCAGCCCTGTTGCCTGCACAAGGGGCAAATTAAGTAGCCCTCTTTGTAGAACTCTTATTCTCCCAAAGCTGCGTCAATGCAACATTTTGTTCCCAAGGCAAAGCAATTTTGTTTTTCCTGAAGGCACTGCTATCTTTCAAGGACTAGAGGCAGTGATGTCATGCAGGGGGAACTCAGTTCCACTAGTTAAAATTAGGGCTGACTCCGCCCACTTCACTCTCCCTCCTCCCCCCTCCCCATTCCTCTGCAAAGAGCTTTTCTTCTTGGTTGGCCGGCACTCAGAGGGTTAAAGGGAGCGACTCCAGATTCCTAGGGGGGCGAAGGCAGTGATGTCATTCAGGGGGAACGGACCAGAACGGGCGTCCCACATCCTCACGGGCTCCGTGGCTGGTTCCGGGTTCCCGACAAGTGCCAATCAAAAGTGAGTCCCTGTTCCTAAACCATTTGAATGACACCACTGACTAGAGGCATGCCGAGGCATGAACGTAACACAGTGATCTGGTCTCCTCCCATCTCCAGCTGGCTGCCCATGCCCAGGCAAGCAGCAGGGGCCCAGCTAGGGCTTCCGGCACCCAGGGGTACCTATGTTCTTGCCCCCCCCGGACACCTCTCAGGGCCTCGGAAGGCTTCCTGAAGGCCTCTGAAAGGCTCTCCCAGTTCCTGCCACTGTTCTAAGCCCCGCCTTTCCCCAGGAGGCCCCCTGAGGCTGGGGGCGGCCTCCCCACACATTCCGGCCACAGCTGGGAGGCACCTCCAGTCACATCCAGGAGATCTTGACGCTCGCTCAAGCCCTGTACCCCAGACCTCGCTCGGCCACCCCAGCGGCGGCAGCTCCCCTCTGCGAGCGAGAGGACGGGGCCCACCTCCAGCTGCAGGTCCCGGTTCTTCATCAGGGCCACGTTCTTCTCCTCGCTCTGCCGGGCGTAGCTCATGGCCAGCTGGTAGTTCTCCTCCTTGCAGTGCCGCAGCTCCCGGCTGAGCGCGTCTCGCTCCTCCTTCAGCTTGTGCGCCCGCTCCTGGTGCTTCCGCAGGACGCTGTCCTTCACCCGCATCTCCTTGAGGAGGTCCTCCTTGGCCTGCAGCGCCACGCCCAGCTCCTGGGCCTTGCGGGCCTCCTCCCGGACGGCGCCGTGCAGCTTGGTGATCTCGTTCATCAGCAGCTCCGTCAGGCTGGACTCTCCGGCGGCATCTGCGGGGCAGACTGGGCTGAGGGCAAAGGGGCAGCCAACAACCCTTCCGGGCAGGCACAGGGTGGTTGAGCTGGTGCAGATCCGAGTCGCCCCACTGGGCAGCGAAGGGGACAAACGTCCCTCCAGCCAGTGATGTCATGCAGGGGGTACGCGAGTACCGGTTTCTAGGATTACGGCTGGCCCCGCCCATTCGCCCGCCCACTCATTGACTCCGCCCCCTGGAACGTTTGAATTTCCTGCACGTTTGAGTTGCCTGCACGTTCTCAGAGCCAGGCAGGCAGCAAGCGGAGCCTTTCCTTTCCTTGCCTCTGAAAAATGAGCTGCTCTGGGGTTTTGGGACTGTTGGGTCACTTTAACATGATGCCAGGCCTCCTTCACATGTTCTGGGGGTGCTGTGGAATACTGTTGCAACTGTTGGGTCAGTTTAAAATTGCCTGAGGCCTCCAAAAGGGCTTTTTTCATGTCCCTTCCTGCCACGACCTCACTTCCGGCTTATGACGTCACTTCCGGTGGGCGGGTCCCGACATGTGCCAATCAAAAGTGAGTACCTGTTCTTAAATCATTTAGATGACACCACTGCCTCCAGCCAGCTCCTAACGTGGCCCCGCTGGGTTAGGTTAGGACTGGCTGCAAACTGAGTATCAACCAGGTGTTTATCGAAGGACCTTCCTGGACTTCGGCTGCCAGGACATCAAAACAGTAGCGGGACAAAGAAGCCCCACACCCAAGCGATTTCCAGGGACGTTACCTATAATGGCTGAGAAGACCCTGCTGGGCTCCTTGCCCGTTACTTTCTTGTAGAGATGAGGGTAGTACAGCTCCAGGCTCTCGAGGAACGCCACAAACCCCTTCTGCCCCGTCCGCTGCAGGATGTCCAGCAAGACCCCTGAAACCAGAGGCCGGAAGAGGTTTTAGCACAGCCTGAAACTGTCAGGTCAATAAAGAAATCACAGCGGGGAGGGAGGGAGGGAGGGGGGCATTCAGAGGACAGGAATGCAAAGACATCCCACAGAAAAGCAAAGACTTCCACCAATGCCAACCGCGCCTTTCAAAAACACAGCTGCACAACCAATGAGGACTAGGAACTTGCTGGTGCTTCTTAAAACATCTCCGCTTCGCTCCGTTTTAGTGGCTGTCCCCTGGTCCTGGTGTTGTGAGAGAGGGAGAAGAGCATCCCCCTGTCCACTCTGTCCATCACGTGCATAATTTTCTGCGTCTCAGGGCACCATCCTAAGCTGCGCTGGAACAATTGAGCCCAGCTGGCCTGTGCTGTACCCAGTGCAGCTTTGGAGTGCTCAGAAGCCTCCCCGCTGGGATCTGCGCCTGCTGTTTAGCAGGTGCTGAGCTGAGGACGCTGCACGACCCGAATCGGGGCCGCATAGCTTGAGGACAGCTGCATCCTGACTGCAGCCCCTTCCCAGGCCAGCAAGCCTCCCGGACCCACCCATTTCCTCCTGCCCGCCCTCCCACATTTGGCTGGCACGAGTGGCGCGGCACCCTTGGGCTGATGCTCGTGTCGGCCCAACGGCACCAGTGCCAATGTGGGGGTGCCAGTCGGCTGGTGCCAGGGCCGGCTCTAGCAGCAGTGGGGCCCAACGTGGGGCATTCCCCACTCACCCAGAAGAGCGCCGTTCGTGCCATGTGCAAAGCATGGCATGTGGAAGTAGTTGGTGGTGCTATCATCACATTCCCGCCAACTGCTTCCAGGTGGCCCATCTTGGGTTGTTCAGAGGCAGAGGCAGGTGGTAAAGGTAAAGGTAAAGGTAAAGGTTTCCCCACGACCGAGTGGTCTAGTCGTGACCGACTGTAGGGGGCGGTGCTCATCTCCGTTTCAAAGCCTGTAGAGCCGGCGTTTTTGTCCGATCACGTGGCCAGCGTGACTCTACGCCGTAGCGCACGGAACGCCGTTCCCTTCCCACCAAAGTGGTCCCTATTTATCTACTCGCATTTTAGGTGCTTTCGAACAAGCAACGGGAGCTCACTCCGTCGCGCAGTCTCGAACTCCCAACCTTGCAGTCGAAAGCCCAGCAACAGCGGATTAACTCGCTGCGCCACCACGTCCCTCAGGTGGGAGAGAGCAAGGTAAAGCTGCTCTGCTCGCCCCACTGACTCACAGCCCGTAGAGATCCCAGCTGCAGCCACAGGCGAGATGCTCACCCTGCTGGTGTGGGGCCCCCGAATGATGACATCGGTCCCATTGGCTTAAAGCCAGCCCTGGCTGGTGCTGTTTGGCCAACACCAGCACCCCCCTGGAGCCCCAGTCTTTGGGGCCCTCTTTCCTGACCTTCCTCTCGTCCCGTCCCCCCCCCGCACGCACTGGGGTGCCCCACCTGCCTTCCGCTTCCGAATCCCCAGGCTGGGGTCGTTGAGGACCTGCTCCTCGTCGTCGGGGCTGATGACTTTGCACTGCCGCAGGTAGGGGGTGATCCTGGAGGGGTCGATCACCGAGATCAGCTTCACCCGGAAGTCCTCCAGGTTGCTCCAGCAGGTCTCGTCCTCGTCCTCCGGCTCGGACATCGTGCAGGGCAGGGAGGCCTCCTTCGCGTCCCTGAAAGGGCAGCAGGGAGAGAGAGAGGCAGTCAGGTGGAGTGAATGAAATGTCAGAGCAGCCCGGAAGGGGACTGGGCTTGTGGCAACATCAGGCACAAGGCAGGCAGGTGGGGGTCACCGTTGTGCCCCCCAGGCAGAAAAAAGAACCACCGTCCAGCCACCTGGCGTAGCAGGGTCTTCCCTTCCTCACCAGGACTAGCAACTTTCTGCAAAGTGAAAATCAAAGTCCTCCAGATTCCTGCTGAACTACAATAGTCCACAGTAGGGGCCCTAATTCTGTGTGTGCGCGTGTGCGTGCGTGTGCGTGCGTGCGTGCACACACATGCGTGCGTGCTCAGCCATACATCCGTGCATATAAGGCTTTGCATCCCCTTGTGCTTTCTGTGGGTCTTTGGCCATAAGAACGTAAGAAGAGCCCCTCTGGATCAGGCCAAAGGCCCATCTAGTCCAGCTTCCTGCATCTCACAGCAGCCCACCAGGTGCCCCAGGGAGGCAGGAGACAACAAGATGCTTGCATCCTGTTGCCACTCCCTTGCACCCGGTACCTTGCACCCAGTACCCAGTACCAGTAGCCCTCCACCTTTGTAAGGAGGTTGCACAATCCATCATTGCCTATAGCCCACGATGGACCTTTCCTCCAGAAATCCGTCCAATCCCCTCTTAAAGGCATCTAGACCAGATGCCATCATCACCACCTCCTGTGGCAAAGAGTTCCACAGATTAACTACGCGCTGGGTAAAAAAGTACTTCCTTTTATCTGTTTTAACTCTCCCAACCCTCAGTTTTAGCGGATGCCCCCTGGTTCTGGTGTTTTGAGAGAGGGAAAAGAACATCCCTCTATCGACTCTATCCCTTCCGTGCATAATTTTGTATGTCTCAATCATGTCCCCCCTCAGGCGCCTTTTTTCTAGGCTGAAGAGCCCCAAACGCTGCAGTCTTTCTTCATAAGGGAGGTGCCCCAGCCCCGTAATCATTTTTGTCGCTCTCTTCTGCACCTTTTCCAGCTCCACTATGTCCTTTTTGTGATGCGGCGACCAGAACTGGACACAATATTCCAGGTGCGGCCTTACCATCGATTTGTACAATGGCATGATAATATTGGCTGTTTTATTCTCAACCCCTTTTTTAATAGAAAAAATTAAATTTTTGCCATAGAAAATTGGCAATGGAAACGGGCAATGGAAATGGGCATTTAGCAAGGATGAGAGACATGGAGATCCGGGGGCAACACCGCAACATTTTGTGACACCACAAGAGGGAGGGGAACTCAAAGTGAGGTTGCAAAATAAGCAGGCAGAGGTTTCAGTGGCCACGGGCCCTGCGTACAGCTAGTCCCAAGAGGCATCGGCAGGGGTGTTTTTTTAGTTAAAAATACAAAGCACCATCTTTTTGGTGTTCAAGATTTTTCCAGAAATTAATATTGATTGCTTTTCCAATTAGAAATAATATCATGGCTGCATCTGCTGACACTACATCTCCTGTATGACCTACATAGCACACTTTTAAAGCATTTAAAATTAATAAAAATGGAAATGACGTAACACCTCCTTCTGCCTTTCAAAGCACAAAATCTGCAGGAAACAGAACACCATTCTCAAACACCCCGTCAGTCTCAAGGGAAAAGAGTGAGGGGTGGAAAAGGCCCAGCTTCCTGACAGAAGGGGGGCAGAGTGACAAAGCCGTGGGGAAGAACCCAGCGCAGGTGGGGGAGATGGCTTGCTCCCGAGGTGTCCGGGAAGAGAGACAGGGGACTGGGCTCGGTGATGAAGCATCTCTCCCCAGATCAATCAATCAATCAATCAATCAAACAGGTACTTATATACCGCTTTTCAACACGAAGTTCACAAAGCGGTTTACAGGCAAATAGTAATAATAAAGTTAAATGGCTCCCTGTCCCAAAAGGGCTCACAATCTAAAAAAAGGCAGACCGCCAGCAACAGCCACTAGAAAGACTGCGCAGGGTGAAGAGGGACAGTTACTTTCCCCCTGCTAAATATAAGAGGAACACCACTGGAAAAAGTGCCTCTTGCCCAGTTAGCAGGGGAGATCTAGGGTTCTAGCAGGATTCCAGATCTAGGAATCAGATCAGAGCAGTCCAGTCCTGAATTTGAGTGGAACTGATATGACACTTTCACAGGGAAGAAATTATGTGCTGGGCACCTGTTGAGAGAGGAACTGGGCCCTCTCGGATAGGGCCGGCTGATTCATAGGCCGGCTGGGACAGTTGCCTCAGGCAACAGATTGGTGTGTGTGGCGGGGGGGGGGAGAGAACTGTTCCTCCTCCTCCACCTGCATACTGGAGAAAGAAGGCAGGAACAGAGTGGAAGGGAGATGTGAAGGCGAGAAAAGCGGTGAATCAGAAATCCAGAAATTCTACTCTGGAAGGAAAGGAAAACTGGACTTGTCTGTGGGGGGCGGGAGACTTGCCTGTGTCTACCCCTGGTGCATGACTTCCTTATAGCTTTCTGAGCAGCAATTCTGAGGATGTAGCAAAGGGCAGCAGTGCGCGCTCTCTCTCTCTCTCTCATGTGCGCGCACACGCACACACATGCAAGCTCAGTGCAACAGCCCCACGCACTGGCCAGAAGTCCTGGGCACCAGCCATGCACCTCTCTGAACCTGCCACCAGCTGCTGCCGCTTCTCAGGTGCGCCCGCGTTCATCCCCCCTAGGGAAGGCAGGGAGGTGGGTGAAGGAGCGGGCCCATGTCATGCCCCTTCGCTTTACTCACGAGTTGCAGCCCCTTGGCCACCTCTCCTTCCGCCTGAGAGTCAACTTCCCTGGCTTGTGCCCATTCTGGGCAGAAGAGGGGCGGCTGCGTGCAGGGAGGGGCCAGGCACGAGGGGCCCAAAGGGGGCTTTTCCCTGCCCCGCTGGCCCTTCGGAGCTGCCCCCCCTTCTTCCTGTAGCAGCGCTGGAGAGGAACAGAGTCGGCCAGGGCTGTGATCCTGTTTCGACTTGGTGGAAGCAGGGCCAGCTCCAAGCCAGTTCAACCAATTGCTCCCGGGGGGGGGGGCCCTGTGCCCGAGGGCATCCCGTGCCAAAGTCGTACACTCTCATCAGGCACGCAGTGTTGTATTAACACGTGCTCAGAGCCTTCTGAGAAACCTGTATGCGGGTCAGGAAGCAACAGTTAGATCTGGACATGGAACAACCGACTGGTTTCAAATTGGGAAAGGAGTAACACAAGGCTGTATCCTGTCACCCTGCTTATTTAACTTCTATGCAGAGTACATCATGAGGAAGGCAGGGCTGGATGATTCACAAGCTGGAATCAAGATTGCTGGGAGAAATATCAACAACCTCAGATATGCAGACGATACCACTCTAATGGCAGAAAGTGAGGAAGACCTAAAGAACTTTCTGATGAGGGTGAAAGAGGAGAGTGCCAAAATTGGCTTGAAGCTCAACATTAAAAAACAAAAACAAACTAAGATCATGGCCACCACTCCCATCACTTCCTGGCAAATAGAAGGGGAAGAAATGGAAGCAGTGACAGAGTTTATTTTCCTGGGCTCCAAGATCAGCGCTGATGGTGACTGCAGCCATGAAATTAAAAGACGTTTACTCCTTGGGAGGAAAGCTATGGCGAACTTAGACAACTTAATCAAAAGCCGAGACCTCACCCTGCCAACAAAGGTTCACCTAGTCAAAGCGATGGTTTTCCCAGTAGCAATGTATGGCTGTGAGAGCTGGACCATAAGGAAGGCAGAGCGCCGAAGAATCGATGCTTTCGAATTATGGTGCTGGAGAAGACTCTTGAGAGTCCCCTGCACTGCAAGGAGATCCAATCGGGCAATCCTCCAGGAAGTCGAGCCTGATTGCTCCCTGGAAGGGCAAATCCTAAAGCTGAAGCTCAAGTACTTTGGCCACCTCATGAGAAGGGAGGACTCTTGAGAAAAGACCCTCATGCTGGGAAACGTGGAAGGCCAAAGGAGAAGGGGGCGGCAGAGGATGAGATGGTTAGAGAGTGTCACCGAAGCAATGAACATGAAATTGGGTGAACTCAGGAAGCTAGTGGAGGACAGGGAGGCCTGGCGTGCTGTGGTCCAGGGGGTCGCAAAGAGTCGGACACGACTTGCGACTGAACAACAACAGAACCCATTGGCCTGAACTCCTCTGCACCTTTTAAGTGCACCTTTTGATGGCTTTCCATTCTACCGTGGAATTCACTATAAATTTTATGTATATCTCTGTGAGTCTGCAGACCTTGGCAGTGAACTTGGGATCCCACAACCCTGGCTGGGAGGAAGTCAGAAGGAGGTCAGGGTGCCCCATAGAGCTGCAGGCTGTAGAGGGCGTCGATGGGTGGGGCTCATCTGTTTGCTGTCCCTCCCAGGGTGCCACTCTATGCAAACTCTCAGGGTTGGGCGGCCCCTGAGCACCAGACACCCCCTTTCTGCAGCCAGACTCCAGCGTGTGCAACTGAGCCAACCAACTGCATCAGCTGCCCTGTGGGTGGCCCCCCCTTCACTCACTCAGCCCCCCCCCCTTCATGCCAAGATCGAGACTCCAGGCCTGGCAGGGCAGCAGGAATCTATCTTCTGCCCTGTGCAAAGTGCCAGGTACACTGATGGTCCCAAAGAATTGTTTCCGAAACGGTGGGTCAGGACCCACCACTGGGTCACAAGCCAACTTTTGGTGGGTTGCAAAATGTTTTTGAAACATTAAATAGAAAAACTTTTCAAGCACCCTTGCCCAGTTTGCAGAAGAAAGTAGTTAGCTGGTATTAAAACAGTCTCATTTGCTGATTTTCTCTAGTAATTGTCGGCGTGCCAAAGGTCATGTGTGAACCCAGTTTCAGCCTTTTGTCTGGCCCGGAAGTCCCAGGCTGCAAATCCTGCTCTTCGGTTCAGCCTTCCGGGTACCCTGGGATGACTGTGAAGAGGTTCGGGGGAAACAGTCCTTGAACCCCATTTCCAGGGAGAGTCTAGCAAATGTCCACACACACACACACACACACACACACACACACACACACACACACA